>JASDQU011404201.1:11068-21121 GCA_032191745.1 Picea mariana
AACTCTTTCAACATCTCTTTGTCAAATAATTTAGATAATGAAGATGTATGAGAACTACCAATGTTTGAAGCTTCCTCCATCCTTGCAAGATATCAAACTTCAACACAAAACTTGCACAAATACCAACAGCTAAATCTCAAGCTATCAATGGAAAACACATGAGCAAAAACTATGCTCTGATACCACCTGATCTGAAAATAGTGGGCTGACTTGTTATGCTATGCAAGCAGCCTCTACTTCATTAAAAATAAACTTTACAAGACCTTGCTCCATGTGTTAAAATATATGCAAGATAAATTATGTGTTAAATTCATGCTTCTTTTAAATGGATGTGTGTGAGGTCTTTGCAAGATTAAATATGTTGTTTTCATAAATACAACAACAAAAATAACTTGCAGCAAATAATAACCAGCAAACACTCACAACAATAACAACATGATAAAGGAGTTCACCCCTCTCCGGGCTACATCTCCTTGAGCCTCCATCAATGGACTTGGCTCTCTGGGATTAATTTGTCAAAAGTTCTTTTACAAGCTGTTTCTCAACTCCAATGGAAATTCTGACTGTACCATTGGGACCAGAATACATAAAAACCCCAAAAATGACTAATAAAACTCTGAAAACGGATCATGGCTCATCCGGGCATAACCTCTTCTATATGTGGCCTTAAGCTTCCCTGAGCTTCTCTTTGGCAAAAAAACACCTGTAAAAGTCCTCAAATGGATCTGAAACCTATCCCAAAGTGTTCAGAGCATAACAATTAGCCATAAATGATTATTCAATCACAGAAAACAAACATGTGCTCATCTGAGCATGACCTCAAACAATGAGGGCTTCAAGCTCCCTGGAGCTTCCTGAAACTTCAATGGTTAAAAAACTGCAAAAGAAGTCTTCAAATGGCTGTGAAAATAGTGCCAATGGATTCAGAATGTCCAAAAACCCCTAGCTGGGCTTTTACGGCACCTCATTTGGCCAAAAAATGAAGAAGATAGGCCTCCTGCCATTTTCTTCCTTCAAGCTTGTTGTCTCTGGTTCGCCAAAACGCACCTCTGGGCGTTCTCACCAAGAACACGCTCCAAATTCATGCTAAAACCTAGCACACGTGCGTAACCACATAACCGTTCAAACTGTAGGACAGTTACGGGCACACCTAGCTCCTAACCGTCAAGGGCCAGGTCGTATGACCCATGCGTCCACGCGCTAGCATTAACATAGGCTCCTGTTACATAAGCTAATGGTCAAAGGCCAAATGGCGGGTCGTTGATATAACCATTGGAACAAACAGAACCGCGCGTGCGTGTCCATATGATGTAGCTGTGGGTTATATGTAACATATCGTGCGACCAAGGGCTGGGGCTAAGCCTAGGCCCGATCGCGCCCCAAACCACACGCATATACAAACATATATATATATATATTGCACCATATATATAACAAGGAAGAACTGGTGGCGCACCGGTTGGTGGCTCTTTGCCAAGTCTTTGCCCCTGCCCGGAGGTCACGGGGTCGACTCCGGACAACGACATAAGTTTTAAACCAATAAATGGATGACACATGGCGGCCATTGACTAGGCCATGTGTCGTCATTCCATTCGTTGCCAAACATGCCAAGTC
Source organism: Picea mariana (assembly GCA_032191745.1). Classification (NCBI taxonomy): domain Eukaryota; kingdom Viridiplantae; phylum Streptophyta; class Pinopsida; order Pinales; family Pinaceae; genus Picea; species Picea mariana. Next base: position 12,683 of record JASDQU011404201.1, read on the forward strand.
ACCTGCCAACTGTCTGAATGCCTGTCTGCCACGTGTCGTACGGCCTGCCACGTCAGCGTCTGTACGGACTGCACAGTCAGCGTAATTTTTTTTACCTGTTTGGCGATTCGAACAGACCGCGATATCTCTCTCACCCTATGTCTGTTTGAACCCAAACGAGTTGCGTTGGGTTCACAATGACGAGGCCTACGCTCTTGTTCGATTTGAAGCAATTCCGAGCACTTTGAATTTTTGAGCTAAAATTTGACCCCTGGTCCAGATTTTGATCACTTAGAGATCTCACGATATAGTTCTTGATTGTCCTCTTCATCTACAAGCTTAGGAAAAAATAGATCAATCTCATTCTTTCATCCATTTTATGTTGATCTGATTCTTGAAATAAAGCTTAAAAACAATTAACCCCGAGAGTTGTCAAACTAGTGAAGCCCCTTACCTTGGACCCCTCAACATCACACAATGATATAACCCTAAATTGCTCTACATATGCATACCTGGCCTTTGGCCCTCTTACTTTCACTTTTTTCCAAGCCATCACTGATTTTCTCTTCTAAAAAACCAATTTTTTGAAGATGTACATGCCATGCACCAATAGTGCCCGCGTACATACACTTGATGAACCATTACAGCTCGCGTACGTATGCATGCTGCACCACTACAACCCGCATATACTTGCAAAAGTTGAAAAAAATAAAAAGTTGCAAGGAATTCATTGAGATTACGGGCTATTGGGTAGTTTCCCAACTAATCCACCGCCTATAGCTTGTCACCCAACCGAATAACCATACTTTTTTCATATAAAAGGAGGTGTTGGGGTATCATTCCACATCTAGACATAAGAATAGTGAAACTATGCCCGTTTCACATCCTCTCCTTGCCCCAAGTAATTGCAGCCCTTTTGTGAGAATTGCCTCAACATTCCCCAATTAGCCCTTCTTCCTCCATCAGAACTCATTCACTTCCCAAGAAGAGATCAGAAGGTTGAGAGGAGAAGCCATACAAAGGTGCACTTGGAGCTTGGTGAAAGAGGAGCCCGGACTAGGTTCATGGAGCAGTAGTCGGCTTTGGTTGTAAAGGTATAATCATTGAGTTATTAATAAAATAAATACTTTTCCTGTCCCAAATCATGGTGTATTGAATGCTTTTAATGGTTTATGTTTTGACATTCTAACATCTAACCCTAATTTGTATACGAATATCATGCTTGTAGCTTTATGTTTGTCTATCTTTGAATACAGACCAGCCCTGGGAGGAGGCGTGCATTCAGAGAGGCTTTCAAGCACGAGGGGATCATCATTAGACGCAGAGTAGAGGTATAGTTACCCGATCCCTCTCATCTTTGCTTTTCTTGTATGTTTGGGCTAGTTAGAGAAGTAATTGACTTTTAGAAGGTTGATTGATCTGCCTACATTCTGAACCCTAGTGTAGTCATAGGGGGGGTTTTCCCGCTAGTAGAACTGGCGACCATACTGGGGAGGCCTCTAGGGTTTTAGGGGATTTTTGGGTGTTTGGTTGGTTTTTCTGCCTTTCAATTTTCTGTCGAGTCTTCTTAGTCTTTTAAGGGATTCTGGTCACCTTCAAGTGCCATACCAGTTCTCCCTGCCCTATAAGTCTATCTATTTTCTTTCTTTTTTTAGGAAGTACAGAGGTGTACGCGCCCTACTTTGGGTCAGCCCGCATACATACACACGTTGTCTAGTAAACAACCTGCATACATACGCAGGCTGCTGAAACAACAGTAGTGTACCTAGTTCAAGAAACTGTTTTTGAAAAAGAGGCAGCTAACCTATTTCTTGATTGAGGTTTATACTTCTCAGGGTTTCTTGACAGAGTTCAGTGTCTCTGTTTTTACAGTCGTAGCTTGGGTTAGATTTCAGTTTGCTTGTCTTTTTGAAGTTTCATGTGTTTATTTATGAAAGGGTTTTAAGCGAGTCTCTGAATTTTTGATCGRCCTGTTTGGTGTCTTTAGTGATTCCCTGCGATCCGYAGTGGGCCAAAGTTTTGTTTCAGTCTTGTCTTGCAGTTCTTTTTCCCCTTTCATTTGCTTTGAAAAAAGAGAAAAAAAGATTTATTTCAAGTTTTTCCTATTTGAAGCATTTAAAAAAAAAAAAAAAAAAATCTTAGTTTGGTAAAGTAGTTGGAGTCAGTTATTTTACTTGATCGGAAAAAGAGTTCATTTTTTAAGTTCTTTACTGATTTCTTGAAACTTAAGTAGCTCGTAGTCGAGTGAAATTTTGTTTTAGGTCTTCTTTTTAAATATCTTGAAAATGTTAGTTATGAAAAAGTTGGTTACAAAGTTAGTTGTAAATATTTACTTTTGACTAGAAGTAATTTTTCTTTCAGAGTTTCATCTTTTTATCCTCTTTTCGTCTCTCATAAACATCACTAGTTTCACTGCCATATCCTTTGAGTTAAAGAATCCATTAAAGCGAACACTAAATCTAAAATTAATTAGACTTTTATGTTTGTAGGGTCAACCAACTATTTTAGGGTTAGGGCCTTGAATTAGGTTGGAGAGGAAACTCTTCAAGGCTTCTAAACAAACATTGGAGTCAGAGCTAGGGAGTGTTAAAGTCCAGTGACGTGAAAGTTATCTGGGACCCCCTTCTAACACAGAGGCTAAACACGAGGTCGCGTGAGGAAAGGCAGTGGAGATATCCCCTCCAAAGCCGGACGAAACGTAGTGGGGAACGCATATTAAGGATCTGTAGTGGGAATACTATCGCTCGCATTTTTACGGAGCTTCATGGACCTCGAATCTATTCAATATCCTCTATTGTCTTCCAGACCACTTGATTTCAATACCCTCGGTAGGTTTCATACTTTCTATCCTGCTCATTGCGGTCCACTCGACTATCGACTGCACCCGCCTGGTGACTATTTGCGAGCTGGAAACTTAGTTGCCTTTATTCTAGGGACTTACATAGGTGACTACGGGGGTATGCCGCGGTACCTAGGGCAGATGTCGGGTCACACTTTGAATAGTATACCCGGAGGGTGCTTCCGTGTTTGATTTTCACTTGCACCGGTAAGTTGATCTAGTGTTGATTGGCGTAACTGTTCTTCCAACTAGATAGTAGTTTGCTTGGTTTATCTTATAGGAATTTTTCTAGTGTGTGCTTGGTTTTAAACGCTATTTAAAGCCTTACTATGTTGTTGATATTTTCACAAAGTGGAAGATCAAGAGCTCTGTCGGTCACGAAGGCTTTAGGGCCTACCGCCGGTTGCATTAGAGCACCACCACCACCGTTACGGTGAAGATTTGACCAACAAGGGTCATTTGAAGCGACCGGGCCACAGGAAACTGTGGTCGAGCCTGCTCCGAGAGGAGATTACTCGAATCCGGAGGAACCTACTATTTCTAACCTTGGAGCGAAAGCTATCGGTCCAGCCAACCCTCCAATCATTGACTTGTCAGTGCCAATCTTGGTACAAGTTGTCCCTCCAAGGGTAACACCTTACGAGGGTCAGATAGTTTTACAAGCAGCTATGGAAGAAAATGTTGCTACTTTGTTTGGGAGTCCTCATACTCCTATTTCGACTACTACCACAGGGGGCATGTTGCCTCCTAACCCACCTTCGTTGGTCCAGACCACAGTGGTCTCGACCCCCTCTACCTCGGGCAGTGGTCCAATACTGTCATTGGCGACGAACACTGCTCCGTTTACGCAGAGTGCGACGAGCCCTCCATTTTCATATGGAATGCCCGACTTCGATTTGAACTCAGTCCTTACCTACTCCACCTTACAGACCATGGGTATGGGTGCTAGGAGCTCAAATGCTCCTGTGCAAGGATCTACTAGGTCACCTCAGTCCCTTTCAAGGCTATCCCTTATGATGGGGGCCATATACCTCCTCCATCCCCCTCGCTTGATGGTGCTTTCTAGCAACCCATCGAGTTGAATTCTAACTACAGCTTGTTTAGAGCAGGCAGTTTAGGACCTTCATCTTACACTACGTCGGTGGGATCCATGTCATTCTCTTTGTTCAGCACGTTTGGTAATAATACTTTTTCTTCGGCTAGGGGCAACCCTGGTTTTGGACAACAGAATCCTGTGCAGTGTACTATTCCTACACAGGGGGCAAGTACAAGAGTTTTCTCCTCACAAGGACTTTGGAATCCTTGGCAGGGATCAGTTCCCTTGCAAGGGATGTCAGTCAGGGAAACCCCTTCCATGATCAATGGAACCCTGAGCAAGCCTCAGTACCTATGCCCGCCGAATCGACTGGGAGCATCCCCTTCCAAAATATTTGGATCACAACGCAGGGAGCAATCCCCACCCAACCCACGTCGTCTAATTACGAGAATCAGTCGATGATATCCCAACAAACGCAGTTTCTGTATGTTGGTCAAGGCCACAATGTCTACCATAACCCTGGCCAGCAACCCAACTTTTCCTGGCAACCTAGTGCCAGTCAAACTTCAGGCCCCCTTTTTCATGTACATAGTACCCAACCCAAACGACCGTTTCTGGCAACGTTACATCTGCCACACTTGTCAAGGTTTCTTAACGACCTGATTTGTCATGATCCACGTTGGCCCCCCTTGCCAACTAAGTTTCCCTCGGATATTCCAAAATTTGAAGGCAAGCTTGGCGAAGACCCAGGTGATCACGTGACAACTTTCCATTATGGTGCTCGTCAAACTCGCTGCGAGATAACTCCGTACAATTGCGCATGTTTCAACGCACTCTTATCGGGGGTGCCACGAAATGGTACATTGAGCTCGACTGCTCAAGGTATTCTTACTTTAGCAACTCGACGATGGTCTTCCTAAACCATTTCCGTCTACCCATGAGATACGATGTCGGCACCGAATTGCTGGCCAACTTTGAGCAGACTAAGGCTGATCATATCTCAGATCACATCTGAGAATGGCGGCATTAGAAGATCTTGATTAAGGTACAGGTCCCACCAACTTTTTTTTTTGTAATGGTTCTTGAAGTCTTTGGTACTAGTTTTATCCAAGGATGTTGCAACTTTGAGAGTGTTTTCAAGGGAGGAGGCAATAATGAGATCGCAATAGCTCGAATTGATTTACTCTTAGTCTTGCTTACTCTATGAGATATTTCCAGATGTGCCATGGTCCATCCTCGACAAGGCCAGACAAAAGTCTGGACCACATGCAAATGGTATAGTTGGTTCAACACAAGGAAGTTCCCCTGATCTCTTGTCAAATCAATTACAACAATTGTTGATACAACAGACAACAGTTAGCCAGACCTTCGGTTCGGTTGTTCCCCCTACCCAAACGTCGGATGTACACAATGTGCAGTTGACGAACCCAAAGGCCAACAAGCAGCATGAAGGAAAGAAAAAACAACAAAACAAGAAGTGTAAAGGGGATAAGAAGGCTAATAAAAATGTTGGCGGGGGAAACACAAAGAAGAGAAAGTCAAAGTATCTGTGTAACCTTTACACGGAAGACCACCTGACTCACCTGTGCTCTCGACTTGCAGAAGCCTAAAAGTTATTGGCACAACAACAACCTGTTGTGTTGATGAACCCATTTCCACATGGGGAAAACATGGCTCAAGCCTCAGCTTCTTCGAGCGCGGATGGGGGCAGTCAGGGACCCCCCACGTCTTCCGGTAATACCTCGGTCGCAAATGTTTATATGGTAAAAGGTAATGCTCATATAGTGACCAGGACCCAAGATTACTGAACACCAGAATCTGTCGAGAAGGGTAAAGAAGCCACAAACCCACCAGTTCCTCTCTAGATTGAAAAGACGGTGGGCGAAACAATGAAACACATCCCCAAAGGTGTGTTCAAGAAAGCTTCTCACAATCTAAACGCAAGGGCTGCCCAAAACTACTCTGTGATGGAAGATTTGGCACAAACCCCTTGCGCGATGTTCGCTTTGGAAGTCCTCCAAAGTTTCCCTTCACATAGAAAGGCTCTGTTATCTACCTTGGGACTTACAGAGACTTGTAATTCGGGAGCAATCATTCTCGATCGAACCGACTTGAAACCTCGTCTCCCTTACCACGTTGTTTTTCAAATAGTAGTGGCTCACACCATGAAATATTTTACTCGAAATATCTTTCGTACGGTGGTTGTTGAGGGCACTTCGACTTGCGTGATGTCGTTGGCATGTTGGAAAGCCATTGGCCAACCCGTTTTGTCTCTGTCGCCTACTTTTCTTACTACTTTCGACGGTCGTTCATTCAGACCACATGGCATCATCCCTTCTTTCCTCGTGCAGTTAGGAGGGAAGACCACGTGCATCGAAGTTGAATTGGTTGATGCACCTCTTGACTACAACCTTCTGTTAGGAAGGAGCTGGACCTATGCAATGCATGGCGTAGTTGCCACAGCTTTTTGGGTCTTGTTGTTTCCACACGAGGGTTGAATTGTGACCATTGACCAATTGTCCTTCTCCCGTCCTGACCCTTCATCAGGAGCATCCACGGTCCCTATGATCCATAACCCTCAGCCCGACACCATCAACGTAGGGGTTGGTTTGTGTCCATCATTGATGGGTACTTTCGATTACTCGCCTCCTCCCGACGATGTCAAGTTTGTATCAATTTCCCCTGACCAACCTAGGGCTGAAATCTTTCAAATGTCGTCATTTTGAACGACTTACTTTCATGATCCATGGACTCTTCCTTCCCCATCGGCCTCGATGGAAGGGACATGGAATTCTAGCATGGCCATGCCCTTGTCCGTGATAGAAGTCACGTACAACATTGTCTAGCAAGATTCCTTCGACCCCGATCTGACTCCCGCACAGGGGTTAGATCCAGTTCTCGAGCCTATTTGGTCTCAAGGTTCCCTTGCCACTACAAATTCTTTAGACTTTGTCTTGCCCTCAAATGAGGTGATTCTTGAGGCATTGAGTCGTCCAGACAAACCCTGGGATGATCTCCATCATAGATCATACTTCCTACCAGAGTTAAGAAGAATAGAGGCAAGTGAATTTATGTTGACTATGACTGGAGATAGGTCTTGTCTTATTAATCCTCTGGATACACACGCAATTTACACTGAGGGTAATATGGCGAGTATGGCTGAAATGATCCCTATAGATATCTCCAGAACGCATGGCATCGTGGAGAATGTTTTCTTCGGAGCATACTGCTCCCCCAAAGATATTCGAATTTATATAGACTTATTTAAGGAGTTTCACGACGTTTTTTCTTGGTCTCATGAGGAAATTCCAGACATTGATCCAAGAATCTTCGAACATGAGATAACGACTTATCCTGACGCCAAGCCGATTCGACAGAAGATTCGTCCGATGAATCCTCAAAAAGCAACAGAAATTAAGGATGAAGTAGAGAAATTGCTTAAAGTCAGTTTTATCTACCTCGTACAGTTGATGCAATGGGTGTCAAATCCCGTTTCGATTAACAAAAAACAGGGTACGATTTCTGTGTGCATAGACTTTCGTGACTTGAACAAGGCATGTCCAAAAGATAATTTTCCAACCCCATTCATCGATCAGATTGTCGATGAATGTGCAAGCTGTGAGGTCTTTTCATTCATGGATGGTTTTTCGGGATACAACCAAATTCAAATCAAACACGAAGATCAACATAAAACAAGTTTTATCTGTCCTTGGAGCACATTTGCTTATCGTAAGATGCCTTTTGGCCTGAAGAATGTTGGAGCCACTTTTCAATGGGCTGTGTATTTTTCTTTCCATGACCTTAGACATATAGTCGAGGCTTATCTTGATGATATAACATCACACTCTCGCAAGATATATGATCATCCCACACACCTCTGACTAATCTTCGAACGATGTCACTACTATCAAATTCGCTTGAATCCTAACAAGTGTAGTTTATGCGTGACGTCGGGTCATCTCTTAGGTTTCATAGTTTCGACAAGAGGGATCATGGTCGATCCTCTTAAGGTTGAGGCGATAGTTTAGTTGCCTCGCCTGTGCACAATACCCCAGCTTTAGAGCTTACAGGGGAAAGCGAACTTTCTTTGATGTTTTGTCGTGAACTCTGTCGAGATCACTAAAGGGTTCATGCGTTTATTGAAAAAGGGAGTCCCTTTCTGTTGGGATGAAGCCACTCATCGCTCTTTTGAAGCGTTGAAACATGTTCTTCCGTTTGCCACTTTGCTCCAGCTTCTCGATTATAACCGATATTTCTTGTTGTACTTGGTTGCTGCAGAGTCGACCATCATCATGGTTTTGGTTCAAGAGGACGATCTACTCAAGGAGCATGTGATTTATTACCTGAGTCGAGGCCTAGTTGGGCCGGAACTCAACTATTCCCATGTTGAGAAACTTGCGTTGGCAGCAATGCACACTGTCCAGTGGTTCTGTCATTATATTCTGCTTCGCAAGACCACTGTCATTGTCGTTGTGAATCCCTTTCAATACGTGTTGACACAATGGGTTATTGGCAGAAATATCAGTAGATGGATTGCAATCCTCTAAGAATTTGAATTGGATTTTGTTTCATCGAAATCCAAAAA
>JASDQU011404201.1:58924-76420 GCA_032191745.1 Picea mariana
TATGTTTGTCTAATATTTGCAATGCCAAATCATTCAACCTCCATAAATATCTATAAAATGAATACCACTCATATTGGTAGCATTATTTACTCTAAGATGCATTTTTATGAGAATGTCAGAACATACCTTGACAATGCTTCCAAGCACCTTATAAGCCTTCTTTTTGGACTAGCCCTTCATCATCCTATATTCAAACATGGATTTACTCAATGAGAATAAACTACAAGCATGATGGATATATAACTAAATATAGCTCCTAAATAATCTCCTCTTGGATTTGAGAAAAATTTATTGGAGCCGTCTAATTTTGGAACAAACCTCCCTCGATCTTAAGGAGCAACAATGAAGTCAACATTGAATATGTTGTTTCTCTATTGGATTGAGGGATGTTTTCTCCAAGATTAAACGACTCCAATAAATTATTCTCTACTGAACAAGGCCAACCACATGAAGGTGGAAGCTCCTATGCCCGCCCCCCCCCCCGCACATCACTCTCAATTCCCCAATACCCAATCTATATTCTACTAGAAAATATGCGTTAAAAATATTCAAAATTGATAAAAAAAAAGTGACTATAAAGCTAAACAAGAAAGCTAAAGATAAAACAAGTACAAAGTTGTTTGATTTTATTTTGCTTTGAACATAAGTACTACAAATTAATAGAATTGTATTTGTTTTGTCTATCTATCGATATTTTACTAACCATCTATATTTCATATTTAACTAACATAAGTACAATAAAGTAAACAATAACTCATTCAAAGGCGATGCAACAAAAAGTATGCAAGAACTCATTCAAAGGCATATGCCATAAAAAATAGTTTTTATCAATGAGGTTTATCATCCAAACAATGTTCCAAGTATACTAGCTATATGTACACCAATCTGTCTTATAATAATATTATACATCATCATTTTTTTAGGCCTCTTATGTGCTTCTCAGTTCTTAATTAAATCATCAACATCTACATCTTCATTTTTTGGGGGCTCTTCAGCAGTTGATTGTGCTTGAGTCCTCTCACGCAAAGCACGCCTGGTCTCGTACTCACGACATGCAAGTCGTTGTGAGGGGGCATTGTTGTCACCTAATACACACCTATAAACATGGAGAAGTATCCAACCCACTTGGTGTGTCCTTGGAGGAAAGTACATGAGTCTAGACCCATTGTCACCTTGATCCAGACTCCTTTCGTCTAGGACAACTCCTAGGGAATCCAAGGGGGTTATAACCTAATGGTAACTAGGCTTAGTTAATTCTTTAAGTTTCTAGGAGTTTAATTTTAATTTTTGAGGTTCACCCAATGCTCAAGAGGTCAATAATGACTTTTAAAAAACAATAAATTTCTTTAGGCTTGATCAACTAAAAGATAGAATACGTTGAATCTTCAAGACCAGTGCTTAGGTTTCTTTTCACAAACAAATAATCTTCCAAATGTATTTCAATTACTTTGTTGGAAATAAAACTTTCTTGAAAAGTATTTTAACCATAGATAAAATTAAAAGTGTTGCAATAAATTATAACATGAAATGCTTCAAGAAAATGATTGCTTGAAAAGATAACAACTTTAATGAAACACAATAATATTTCCAATGTTGAAATGAAAAGACTTTAAATAAGATTTCATCCACAATATTGCTAAGAAAGATAAATTGCTTGCAAGGAAATAGCTTGTAAAAATGTTGTGAAAAGTGAAAGTTTTGCAATATAACTTGGTTGATTATAAATAATTTTTAAGTGTCACTTTTTAGATTAGGCTCAATTTATGGGTGAAGACCTAACTAGGTGACTACCTCCAAAACCTCGTTCTTGGGCCAAGAAACTAGATGACCTGTTGGATGCTCAACAAGGGGAGGTGGCAAGCCATCCTTGATACATGCTCTAGCTTCAGAGGTCAGTTGATTCATGTCGGATGCTCAACAGGAAAGAAGGGTGAGACCTTCTAATCCCCTTTAGCTTCACAGGTTGGATTGGTCCTTTCTTGACTTCAGAAGAAGATCTGAAGTTCCCTTATACTATCCACACAACCTTTGCACCTTCTTATTACCCAAGATCAGACAAACCACAAGGGGAGACAATAATGGGAAAAGTGGGGCAGATAAATTTTACTTGTTGAATTAGAATAATGAGATCTAGCCTTACAACTTTGCCTCAAGGACAAAGGTAGGAAAACAATAACTGAAATTTAGCCAGACAAATATTACAACGAGATGGTGACAAGCCAACCAATTTCGTTGACAAAGGTGGGAAAAAAGAACTAAGAAAATGGAAATGACAAGTACAACTAGCCACACAACTTTGCCTTAAGGACAAAGGTGGGAAAAAGAATGGTTGCAGAAAATTAAGTTAAAGAAACTAACTAGCCACACATCGTTGCCTTAAGGTCAAAGGTGGGCAAAAGAGAAACAAGTGTTAAAGCCTCACAACTTTGGCACAATGTGGGGGACAAACCTATTGATTTTATGGGCAAGGTGGGCAAAGGGAACATAAGTATGTTTGTTAAAATAAAACTTAAGATGCTAGAAAAAAGAGTTGGGAGACTCTCCCAACTTTACAATGAATTTCAGATCAAGAATTTGAAAGAAGAAGAGGGGATGAAGGAATGCTTTACTCCTTAGAAGTGTTGTTGGCCGAAATATGTGACTTTGTGGCCCTTTACACTTGATTTATGCTCAAATTTTGGCAAAATTTCCCCTTAACCTGTCACAAATCTATATAAAAAAAAAACAAGAAGCAAAAAATGCTAAAAAATAAGTTAGAATGCTATGATTTATTGGTAAAAAATTATGTATAAAATTTACAATATTTACACATGCAATTGAAAGATTGTAGTGAAATAGTATGTAACAGAAAATAAAATAGCAAGGGAGAGAAAAGGAAGTTGCTCCCAAAATATGGAGGGAGAAAGGGGCTTGTTCCTCACAAAGTGTTAAAGAAGTCGGGCATCCAACCAAGGAATCCCACTCTCCAAATTAGGCAACCTGCACTCCACAAACTAGCTTCACAAGCTCACAAGGGTGAGTTTCAAAACAATACAAAGTAGCTACACTAGTTCAACCGAGAAATTTGCATAGACTACTTAGTTATTGCAAGAAAACTCACTAAAGAACTATTACATAAATGCAATAGAACTAACCCAAGCAAAATAGTTTGCTTGGGCCTCAATAAGTAAATGCAAAAAAACAACAATGAAACACAACAAGTTACCACACCAAAAGTACACCATCCAGACCCAAAATCTTCCTCCAAAGCTTGATTGTATTAGCAAGAAAATAACAAGAGTACAATGCAGCTCTCTCCAAACTTCCCAAGCCAAAAGCTCATCCAAAAAACTCCTCAAATCGGAGGGGTGAGCATTCTTTTTTACTTTGGAGAGAGGTGGGAACCTCTCTCATGACTTGACACTTGTCCTTGCCATGCATGAGGGGGGTGGGGGTGGGGGGGTGCACCATGAGAGAGGAAGCAAGCAAAATGGGGGTGAAAACCCCCTTTCCTAGTGTTTAAACACATCCCTAGTGCCTTAAGGGGTCACCCAAGGTGTGGAATTGGCCCCCCATGTGGTCCTCGTCACCCAATGGCCAATCCAATGGAGATGGTGTGCCCCACAAGAGACAAATTTGCCCCCCTCTCTAAAGTTAATTTATATGAGGGGTAGGAAAGGGGTTTTTATTTATTTATTTTACCTCATATTACATAGAAATGACTTAGGAAACAACTTTTCCCCCTTTTCTCATGTTTTACAACTTTAGACAAAATTTAGCATTTTTAATTTAGCTAATTATTTGTTGATTATTGACTGACTTAGACTCCTCATGGACATTGTCTTAACAAAACTTGTCCAAATGAGCTAAAACTTGGTCCAAGGGTGTAGGGGGTCATATGCCATTTTATTTGAGCACCTACACCCCTATACAAAATCTCCAAGGACCAATTTTTTACATTTTACATAAAAAATAATTAAAATTTCCAGGTTGCGGGAAATTTTTAATTAGTAAAAGCCCTAAGGGGGACTTAATGAAATTTTTCAAGACTCTAGATAATGTTTAGCATGGTAATATACATTGACCCTAGACATTAGTCAACCATGGGCTCGGTCACTAAAGAGCCATTCCACCACTTTTGAGGATTTGACGCTAGTTTCAAGTTGTTGAAGGAGAAGATAATTGGACAGCCAGTTATGGTTCTACTAGATTTCAGTAAAACATTCCAAGTCAGATGTGACGCAAGTGGATTCACGGTTGGAGAAGTCTTAATTCAAGACAATAAGCCAATTGCATACTTCAGTGAGAAGCTGAATGAGACCAAGATGAAATATTCCACGTATGATAAGGAGTTTTATGCAATCATACATGCGTTGAAGAAATGGAGGCACTACTTGGTTCCGAAAGAGTTCGTTTTGTATAGCGACAACCATGCTTTACAATTTGTAACCAAACAGGAGAAATTGAACCAGAAGCATGCAAAATGGGTTGAATTTACGCATAACTTTACTTTTTTTACAAAGCACATTTATGGAACTACTAACAAGGTTGTTGATGTGCTGAGCAGGAAATTTTGATTCTGCAGGAGTTTCGTGTGAAGACCTTAGGTTTTGATAGCCTGAAGGACATGTACAAGGATGATTCTGATTTCAGGGACGCTTATGAAGCATGTGAGAATCCTGTTTTGAGAAACATAAGCCAATGGATTGAATACTTAATCCAGGATGGATTATTATTCAAAGGAAATCAGTTGTGTATCCCAAAGAGTTCCATGAGAGAGAATATTCTAAAGGAAAAACATAGTGGGGGATTGGCTGGACATTTCGTCCATGAAAAAACATTTGCGCAACTGAACTCTTTATATTATTGGCCAATGATGAGGACAGATGTCAAGAATTTTGTCAACAAATGTAGAATTTGTCAGCACGCAAAGGGGAAAAGATAGAATACTGGACTATATCAACCATTGTCGATACCGGAGAGGTCGTGGGACGCGGTAAGCATGGATTTTGTGTTAGGACTGCCAAGGACACAAATGGGTTGTGATTCCATATTCGTGGTAGTCGATCGATTTTCAAAAATGGCACATTTCATTCCATGTCAAAAAACCAGTGATGCAACTCACATTGCAAACCTGTTTTTCAAAGAAGATGTTCGACTTCATGGCTTACCCAAGGGTATTGTTTCAGACCAAGATACCAAATTTGTTGATAATTTCTGGAGGACACTATGGAAGAAGTTGGGGACAAAATTATCTTTTAGCTCAACATATCACCCTCAGACAGATGGATAGATAGAGGTAGTAAATCGGAGTTTGGGGGACTTGTTGAGAAGTTTGGTAACTAAACACCATACACAGTGAGATCAGATTCTGCCGCAAGCGGAATTTGCATATAACGACTCACCAAATAGAAGCAAAGGACAGAGCCCATTCTAGATAATGTATGGAATGCAGCCAAGGGGAGTATCTGAGTTGAGGGACTTAGAGCAGAATGAGTTCAGAAGTGCTGGAGCGAAAGACTTTGCAGCAAAGATGCAAGAGCTCTATAGTAAAATCAGAGACCATTTAAAGAATTCTAACTAAGAATACAAGCGTAGAGCAGATCAACACATAACATAAATTCAGTTTGAAGTGGGAGATTTGGTCTAAGCGCACCTAAGGAAGGAAATATTCCCAAGGGGAACGTATAATAAACTGAAGATGAAAAAGACAGGGACGTGTAAAATCATAAGGAAATTCGAAGCAAATGCTTATGAGATAGAGTTGCCAGATGATGTGGGCATATCACCCATATTCAATGTAGCAGATATGTACCCTTATAGAGCAGATGAACCAGATGGAGCAGCGAATCAGAAATAAATTCAATGGGTTAAACAACTGCCTGTAGCTGAAAAGCCACAGATGGAAAGGATAATTGATCAGAGAGTTAGCAAGAAGACCCGAAGGAAGAAATATTTTGAGTATTTGATAAAATGGAAGGGATGCCCGATTGAAGATGTCAGTTGGGAAAGCGAAGCAGAGATCCGGAAACATGGATAGATCGTGTAGGACCTCATGAACAGGAGTCCATGAATTTTTTCAGCCAAGGGAGTATGATGCAGGAGCATCGTAAGCGTGTGCAAGAGGAAGACAACTGGAAATGCACCAACACGTATTTTGAGAACATTTTTAATTTGAAATTTAAAAACATTTATGTAATATCTTAAATTGGATGCGCTCGCATTTATGTTTTGAATTGTAATACAGATCTTGAGTAGTTGCTCTCATCTGTCATTTAAGGAGGCATTTATTGTAATGGATGTAAGGTAGTTGTAGCTTTCAATTCTGATAAGATAGCTTAGGAAGGAGAGAGGGAAAACTCAAGAAAACCCATCGTATGTATTGTATTCTAACAATTCTCATTAGAAAGAAGAATTAGAGATGTAGAGCCAAGGAGAAGAACAAAGATTGTAGAATTGGTATGAGCAGATAGCTTTTGCTATTGAACCCATGTACAGATACACTTGGATTAATATAAAGAAGATTTGATCCAATTTCATGTTGTTTTATGAATTATGTTTACATCTGTTGAATGGTATGTTTACAGTTGATTTCAATCTCTGTTATGCATTTTATTTCAATGCTATGCATGCTCTTGATTTCATGTTGAATGTATGAAGTCTGTGAGAGGAGGAGAAGTATAAGCTTCAATTGTTTTTCTTCCTGACAAATCTTGCAAGAGGTTGCAGCAAAGGTCCGCAAGGATTGTGTGACAAGATTTCTGAGTTCCACCTCAAAAAATCTCAGGAGGGAAAGAGTTGTTATTATACCCACAGAGCCGTGCAATGTGTGCGTAGGATAGGAGAATTTTCAGACTTTACCAACCTAGGTGTGAGGTTGAATAATTTTGTCGCAAGGAGTGCACAAAGCATCAAGTTCAACAATTAGAGATTGTTGTGAGTGCCGCAAGGAGTGTGCGCAAAGGATACTTGGAATCCTCGAGTTGCAGCAGAAGTCAAGCTCAGAAGGGAGAGAGACTTCAAAGAGTTCGAAGGAAGGACGAAGTCGAAGTCGTTTGCAGAAATCGACCCCAGAAGAATCGACGCCAAGTCTTTTGGCTTGAAGTCATTGCAAACTTGAAATAGACAGTTGAAGTTCCCAGATCGAGAACTGTTGATTCATTGTGGGCCGTTAGATCCAGTGGATCAGCGGAGGATATAAGTTTGATAACCTTTCAGCACTCACCAATCCAGGAGGAACAACATCCGTTGGATCTGAGTCAATAGTAGTCGTTGATCTCCAGATTTCAGGTCTCAGCGTTTTGGGGATCGAAGGGTGAATAAGTTTGTAACTTGGAAGCCTCGAGTTGTGAAACCCCGATACGCGAGGTCCCGAGACAATCTGGAGCATTAGATCATGGGACAATCAGAACCATATATCTGAGGAGTAGAAATCGCAGTTTCGACTGTCGAGAGAACAAAGGTGAAGACCCTCCTAAAATCGTGAAGGGTGGATCGTTGATTTAATCCGGAGCCGTAGGTCAGGTGAGTGGTCACGTTAGTTGGTCACGTGGCATGGAGGTTCGCGCCTTGTGCTTGTTTGCGCAGGTGTCAACCCCAGAAGGACCTGTGGTCATATGTGTTGAAGATTCCAGCTGGGAATCAAGGAACCAATTAGGTTCAAGGGAGATTTAGAACGATCCTTAGACCGGGAGGTCATGCAGAACCTGCCGAGGTAGGGGTGATGCGTCAGGTGGTATCAAAGCTTTCAATCATTGTTTTCTATAAGTGAGAGAAGACAGAAGGCAAGTTGTGATTTAAGTTCTGCGTGGAACAAATTTGAACAATGTCGCCCAGAAGACGTTAAGATGGACCAATGCCCAATCCAACCGTGGAAAGGGAAATGAGGGAACTTCATGCTTTATTAGATGCTATGGAGACAGCACAGAGACGAGCTACTGATACGGGAGATGTCAGTGAAGCCGAAAGTGAAAATGAGGCTAGAGCCGAAGAAGAAGTTGTAGTCGAAGATGCTGCAGAAGAACGTCTATTCAGAGTTGTTGCAAGAATAGGTGCTAGAGAAAAGATGGATATTCCGATGTATGAAGGAAACTTAGACATTGAGGAGCTGCTAGATTGGTTTAGAGCTCTGGATATGTACTTCAATTATGAAGATATCGAAGAAGATAAGAAAGTAAAACATGTTGTCACTGGATTGAAAGGGCATGCAACACTATGGTGGGATGAACTGCAAGCTGATAGGTGTTGCAAGGGCAAACAAAAAATCAAAAGCAGGGCTAAGATGGTCGCAAAAATGAAATTCAAGTTTATACCCAGAGATTACCAAATCAATATGTTTCGAAGAATGCGGAATTTGAGACAGAAAGGGATGACAGTGAAGGAATACACTGAAGAGTTTTACCGACTAAACATCAAAGCAGGTCATCGCGAGAGTGATGATTAAAAGGTCACCAGATACATGAATGGTCTAAGATATGACATTCAGGATGAGACGAGCATGGTGACAATTAGAAATGTGGAAGATGCTTATCAAATTGCTTTAAAAGTAGAAGAAAATTTGGCCCGAAAGCAAGGTCAAAGGGGCAGAGGTAGAAGTCAGAGCAGAGGCAAAGTAGTTGCCTAGGACAGAGTACAGAATCCCAAAGATGAAGAAAAGAAACCCCATAACCACCCAAAAAGGGGAGGAAGTTCACAGGGAAGACAGTATGCCGATAGGAACACTTTTCCTCAAGCCAGTGGAAGAGGAAGAGGTAGAGGTGGTGAGATAAAGTGTTTTGTCTATGGAAAGATCGGACACAAGTCTTATGAATGTCCTGACAGAAAAAGAGATGGAGGAGGAGAAGCTCACATTTTAGAAGCGCAAAGGCAAAATGTTGAGGCAGAAGATGCAGAAGGTGGAAGATCATTAATGATGAGGAAGATTCTCTTGAAGCCAGAGAAGGAGGTGGAGAATCCAGTCCAGAGAAATAGTTTGTTTAGAACTGCTTGCAAGACCAAGGATAGGGTATGCAAGGTGATAGTTTATAGTGGAAGCACGGATAATGTAGTATCCACAGAGATGGTGGAAAAGATGGAATTGGAGACAGTTGCACATCTGAGCCCATATAAAGTTTTGTGGTTGCAAAAAGGACATCAGGTAACTGTCACTAAACAATACTTAGTTGAGTTTAAGATAGGGGGATACAGGTATGAGATTTTATGCGATGTTATTCCCATGGATGTCTGTCATATTTTGTTGGGAAGACCGTGGAAATATGACATAAATGTTATTCATGATGGGAGAAAGAACACCTATACCTTGGAGAAGAATGGTAGAACTCATATGTTGTTTCTGATTGAGGACAAGAAGGTGAAAGAAGAAACGAGAAACACTATACTTCTCATGAGTGGGAAGGAACTTCTGGATGAATTCAAAGAAACAAGAAGATATGTAGTTTGTTGTGGTAAGGAAACCTAGAGTCATTTTGACCAGTACTTCGATAGATGATCTACTGGAGGAAATTCAAAAAATGCTGGAGGAATTTGTTGATATAGTGGTGGATGATTTACCTTGTTCATTACCACCTATCAGAAGTATAAGCCATCACATTGACCTTATACCGAGAGCAATTTTTCCAAACAAAGCAGCGTACAGACTGACACCGCGGGAGAATGAAGAGGTCAAGAAGCAAGTCCAGGATTTGATGGACAAAGAGTTGATTAGAGAAAGTTTGAGTCCATGCATTGTTCCAACAGTGCTAAGTCCAAAAAAAGATGGTGAATGGAGGATGTGTACAAACTCGAGAGCTATAAACAAAATCACCATCAGGTATAGATTTCCTTTACAGAGGATGGATGACTTGATGGATTGCTTGAGTGGAGCAAAGTTTTTTTCAAAAATTGATTTGAAAAGCGGATATCATCAAATTAGAATGAGGGAAGGTGATGAATGGAAGACAACATTCAAAACGAATGAAGGATTATACGAATGGCTTGTCATGCCATTTGGTTTGACGAATGTGCCAAGTACTTTCATGAGATTTATGAATGAAGTCTTGAAATATTTCATTGGAAAGTTCGTAATTGTGTATCTTGATGATATATTGATCTTCAGTAAGACTGAGGAAAATTTGAGACACTTAGCTTTAGTGATGAGAAGGTTACAGAAAGAGAAGTTGTTGATAAATCTGAAGAAGACGTCTTTTATGAAGACATAACTCATTTATTTGGGGTTCATAATCTCTTCGAATGAGTTGAAGATGGACTCGGAGAAGGTAAAATCAATCAAAGAATGGTCGTCGCCAAGGAATATCTTTGAAGTTAGAAGCTTCCATGGATTAGCCAGTTTTTACAGGAAATTCATCAGGAATTTTAGTGGAATTTCTACACCAATGATGGATACGATATAGAAAAGACATAAATCTTTTCATTAGATGGAGGAAGTAGAGAAAAGTTTCAAGTTGTTGAAGGAGAAGATAATTGGACAGATAGTTTTGGTTCTGCCAGATTTCAGTAAAACATTCCAAGTCAGATGTGATGCAAGTGGATTCGTGGTTGGAGCAATCTTAAGTCAAGACAATAGGCCAGTTGCATACTTCAGTGAGAAGCTAAATGAGACAAAGATGAAATATTCCATGTATGATAAGGAATTTTATGCAATCATACAGGTGTTAAAGAAATGGAGGCACTACTTGGTTACGAAAGAGTTCATTTTGTATAGCGACAACCATGCTTTACAATTTGTAACCAAACAGGAGAAATTGAACCAGAAGCATGCAAAATGGGTTGAATTTATGCAGAACTTTACTTTTGTTATAAAGCACATTTATGGAACTGCTAACAAGGTTGTTGATGCGGTGAGCAGGAAATGTTTGATTCTGCAGGAGTTTCTTGTGAAGACCTTAGGTTTTGATAGCCTGAAGAACATGTACAAGGATGATTCCAATTTCAAGAATGCTTATGAAGCATGTGAGAATCATGTTCTGAGAAACAGAAGCCAATGGATTGAATACTTAATCCAGGATGGATTATTATTCAAAGGAAATCAGTTGTGTATCCCGAAGAGTTCCATGAGAGAGAATCTTCTAAAGGAAAAACATAGTGGGGGATTGGCTAGACATTTTAGCCATGACAAAACATTTTCACAGTTGAACAGTTTTATATTATTGGCTAGGGATGAGGACAGATGTCAAGAATTTTGTCAACAAATGTAGAATTTGCCAGCACGCAAAGGGGAAAAGACAGAATACAGGATTATATCAACCATTGTCGGTACCAGAGAGGCTGTGGGATGCGGTAAGAATGGATTTTGTGTTAGGACTGCCAAGGACACAGAGGGGTTGTGATTCCATATTCGTGGTAGTCAATCGATTTTCAAAAATGGCACATTTCATTCCATGTCAGAAAACCAGTGATGCAACTCACATTGCAAACCTGCTTTTCAAAGAAGTTGTTCGACTTCATGGCTTACCCAAGAGTATTGTTTCAGACCGGGACACCAAATTTGTTGGTAATTTATGGAGGACGCTATGGAAAAAGA
Organism: Picea mariana; assembly: GCA_032191745.1. Lineage (NCBI taxonomy): Eukaryota > Viridiplantae > Streptophyta > Pinopsida > Pinales > Pinaceae > Picea > Picea mariana. Next base: position 70,422 of record JASDQU011404201.1, read on the forward strand.
TGGGGACAAACTTATCTTTTAGCTCAGCATATCACCCTCAGACGGATGGACAGACATAGGTAGTAAATCGGAGTTTGGGGGACTTGTTGAGAAGTTTGGTAACTGAACACCATACATAGTGGGATCAGATTCTGTCGCAAGCAGAATTTGCATATAACGACTCACTGAATAGAAGCACAGGACAAAGCCCATTCCAGACAATGTATGGAATGCAGCCAAGGGGAGTATCTGAGTTGAGGGACTTATATCAGAATGAGTTCAGAAGTGCTGGAGCAGAAGACTTTGCAATAGAGATGCAAGAGCTCTAGAGTAAAATCAGAGAGTGGTTAAAGAATTCTAACCAGGAATACAAGCGTAGAGAAGATTAGCACAGAAGAGAACTTCAGTTTGAAGTGGGAGATTTGGTCTTAGTGCACCTAAGGAAGGAAATATTCCCAAGGGAAACGTATAATAAATTGAAGATGAAAAAGACAAGTCCGTGTAAAATCATAAGAAAATTCGAAGCAAATTCTTATGAGATAGAGTTTCCAGATGATGTGGGCATATCACCCATATTCAATGTAGTAGATATGTACCCTTACAAAGCAGATAAACCAGATGGAGCAGAGAATCATAAAGAAATTCAATGGGTTAAACAACTGCCTGTAGCTGAAAAGCCGTAGATGGAAAGGATAATTGATCAGAGAGTTAGCAAGAAGACCCAAAGGAAGAAATATTTTGAGTATTCGATCAAATAGAAGGGACGCCCGATTGAAGATGCCAGTTGGGAAAGCGAAGCGGAGATCCAAAAACATGGACAGACCGTGCAGGACCTCATGGATAGGAGTCCATGAATATTTTCAGCCAATGGAGTATGATGCAGGAGCATCGTAAGCACGTGTAAAAGGAAGACAGTTGGAAATGCACCAGCGCGTATTTTTAGAACGTTTTCAATTTGAAATTTAAAAACATTTATGTAATATCTTAAATTGGATGCACTCACATTTATGTTTTGAATTGTAATACCGATCTTGAGCAATTGCTCTCATATGTCATTTAAGGAGGCATTTATTGTAATGAATGTAAGGTAGTTGTAGCTTTCAATCCTGATAAGATAGCTTAGGAAGGAGAGAGGGAAAACTCAAGAAAACCCGTCGTATGTATTGTATTGTATTGTAACAATTCTCATTAGAAAGAAGAATTAGAGTTGTAGAGCCAAGGAGAAGAACAAATATTGTAGAATTGGTATGAGCGGAAAGCTTTTGCTATTGAACCCATGTACAGATACACTTGGATTAATATAAAGAAGCTTTAATCCAATTTCATGTTGTTTTATGAATTATGTTTACATCTGTTGAATGGTATGTTTACAATTGATTTCAGTGTCTGTTATGCATTTTATTTCAATGTTATGCATGCTATTGATTTCATGTTGAATGTATGAAGTCTGTGAGAGGAGGAGAAGTATAAGCTTCAATTGTTTCTCTTCCTGAGAAATCCTGCAAGAGGTTGCAGCGAAGGTCCGCAAGGAGTCCGTGACAAGATTCCTGAGTTCCACCTCAGAAAATATCATGAGGGAAAGAGTTTTTCTTATACCCACAGAGTCGTGCAAGGTGTGCATAGGCTGGGTGAATTTTCAGACTTTACTAACCTAGGTGTGAGGTTGAATAATTATGTCGCAAGGAGTGCGCAGAGCATCAAGTTCAACAATCAAAGATTGGTGTGAGTGTCGCAAGGAGTACGCGCAAAGGATTATTGGAATCCTCGAGATGTAGCAAAAGTCAAGCTCATAAGGGAGAGAGACTTCGAAGAGTTTGAAGGAAGGACGAAGTCGAATTCATTCGCAGAAATCGTTCCCAGAGGAATCGACGCCGAGTCTTTTGGCTTGAAGTCATTGCAAACCTGAAACAGACGGTTGAAGTTCCCAAATCAAGAAATGTCGATTCATCATGGGTTTTTAGATCCAGTGGATCAGCGAAGGATATAAGGTTGATAAGCTTTCAGCACTCACTAAGCCAGGAGGAACAACATATGTTGGATCAGAGTCAATGGGAGTTGTTGATCTCTGGATTTCGAGTCTCGATGTTTTGGGGATCGAAGGGTGAATAAGTTTGTAACTTGGAAGCCTTGAGTTGCAAAACCACAATACACGAGGTCCCGACAGAATATGGAGCGTCAAATCATGGGACAATCAGAACCGTAGATCTGAGGAGCAGAAATCGCGGTTTCAGCTATCGGAAGAACAGAGGTGAAGACCCTCCTAAAATCACGAAGGGTGGATCGCCGATTTAATCTGGATCTGTAGGTCAGGTGAGTGGTCACATCAGTTGGTCGCGTGGCATGGAGGTTCGCACCTTGTGGTTGTTTGCGCAGGTGTCAACCCTAGAAGGACCTGTGGTCATATGTGTTGAAGATTCCAGCTAGGAATCAAGGAACCAATTAGGTTCAAGGGAGATTTAGAACGATCCTTAAACTGGGAGGTCACTTAGAACCTGCCAAGGTAGGGGTGATGCATCATTGTTTCCTAGATGTAAAAAGATATGATCATTAATTTCATAATAAAAAGCTAGATTATTTATGTTTGAGATAGACAACATGAAACAGTGAAAATATTAAAAACTACATAGGAGTCTTATTTTCTTTAATGGCAGTCCTTCCTCATTGACCATAAATGTGCACGGAAGGGTCCCCGGGTTGGTAACATGTCTCGCTCCAGGAAATGCAACCATATAATCCATATCATCATGCTCATCTATGTCACCACCTCCAAATCTTGGTTGTGTGGCTGTCTGGGGATGTGTGTCATGACTCCCATCTAAAGGTGTGGAAGGTGGAGAACCAAATAGCCTCGCAGGTATACGAGGGCCAACGTCAGGAATCTGTGGCATCTTTGCAGGGCCACTACTACCAACATCAGTCTGAATAGGCTCCAAATAACTCTATATAAGAAAGAAAATGTGTTTTCGTTTAGATAATGTAAAAGTTAAAAAACAAACTTTCATAATTGAACTTATGACATAAAAAAAATCACTTTAATTTATGGTTATTACCTCATATGTCCTAATTTGTGCCATAATGAGTGTGATCATTAGGGTGACCTCAGGAGTTTGATCTTCAAGGTCTAACAAGCGAGCAAGTTCCTTGTTCGCTTTAACAATATTTTTTTGTATTAAATTACCATTGGGTCAGGGGATGAATACAACTCCTGCTCGACGGGCTAATCATGAGATTCATGGCCCATATACTACATATTTCAACAAAATAAATCTTATTTCAGTTATATAAACAAATAAAATAATTGATCGTCGTACAAATAAAATTATATAAACAAATAATAAAATTCACTTATAATGTAAATCAAAATTGTTAATCATTTACATGTTATGCGGTTGGCAATTTTCCACGATCATCCTGCCACATTATAATGTAATTAGAACCCCAAAATATTTAAAAAATTGTTAAAGATAATATTAAAAAAAATAAAATGATTGCCACATAAATAAAATTATATAAGTAAACAAATAATAAAATTCACATTAAATGTAAATCGAAATTGTTAATCGTTTACATGCTAAAGATTAAAAAAATATAATGCAATAAGTAGAGGTTTCTTAAAGAGGTGTTGCATAGGTACCTGCACGCTATTAGTCGATGTATCTATTCAATTCAAATGGTAATCCACTAATAACTCTTCCCTGTGAACTATCTTTTTTATTGCACACACAAATACCCAATTCCTTTCATGTCCCTCATATATGCAATTCGGTTGCTTTTTTGTTGTCCTAGGTCATGTGTTGTTTATAAACCCTGCGATATTTCTGGAAGCTTTAGGCCTTCCATCAATATAGATAGTCGCTCCCTTATTTTTATTGTTGTTTCTTAGTTGTATATAATTTGTAGTGAGTGCATATCTCTGGATACTTCGCATGTATCGGACCAACCGCATCCATCCACTATAATTGTAACACGGTCTAACATAGTCCATCAATTTAGTTACTATATTGTATCTTATAGTTATTCCATCCATGTAAAATAGCCCCAGGAAACGCAAGGAGGATGGTGGAATGCAATACATCTTATTGTTGACAATGAATTCAATGTCCCATGGAGGAAGTTCCTTAGGTACCCATTGTTTCACCAGATGCGTATACATGAGTGGCACCTCTATGTATCCTATGCTCTGATCATCATAAGAGCATGATCCACCTTCGGCAAGAAAAAATTCCATGTGTCTATGAAATTTCCTTCTGACCTTTTCACCACTAGTCGTTGTTTGTGTATCAAATCTACCAAATGCAGTCGCATTTCCCTCTGTTTGTCCCAAGCTTCCCTCACTCGAGGAAGAAATATCTAACAGGTACCTATTTGGTTTTACCTTCATTTGATTGAATCCGATATATAGTTAGCCAGGATTTTAAGAATATAGTGAGATATCTAAAGTGAGACAATGAACTGATCACCTTGTACACTAAGATATAGGAACAAATGCATACGTGGCAACATCTCACATTTGGGGCACTTGGCCGCTACATATTTTTATGCATGTTTCTCCATTAAGGGTAGGCTACATATTTTTATGCATGTTTCTCCATTAAGGGTAGATTTTGCATTGTCAATAATGGAATTCAAAGGTATTTAATTTTTTCAACCATTATGAAATGACTCAAGTTGGAAACCAAACCCCACCCACATCCTTACAACATTGAGTGGATCTAGTATGGGAAGGACATACACATTAATAGGAAATGCATTTCCATTCAACTATCTATCCCAAGAAAGATGAATTAGCATGCAATATTGCAACCTTGGAGATATGTTACACATTATTGGCTCATCCTTCTTATGGGAGTGACAAAAAATACACGAGTTGTGACCTTAAATTTTCATCTTCAATATCAAATACACATTGTTTCATGTTCCATAGGCAAAGCCTAAATTAAATAGCTTTTTTATTTCAACAAACCAATGACACAAATTAACCATTCATACACAAAAATTCTTATATTGACTTTTTGGTGACCAAGTTGAGGGTTTACCTAAGCGAAAGATATTCTTAAAGGGGGTTTACCTAAGCAAAAGATATTCTTCAAGCATAATCATTGGCGTTGAGATTTGCACTAAAAAATACTATAGTTCTTCCAAGTTATTCTCTCAAGCATCAAGTTTAGGATAATTTGGGCTTGAACCATGCCAACCATGGTCTTTCACCTCCAAGGAGTTATTTATAGGGATCTTGGTTTCGTTCTATTTGTGATGAGAACCACCCATCACTATTTTAGTGGAATGATAACAATGTTGTCTAATAATTTTGTTAATTATGACATTTTTTATTCCAGAGGGGGTCTTCAAAAGGTTGTCCAGTCCTCATAATCATTGACAGAGATTCATATCAATTTGTTGCTACTACTTGTTTATTTTTGCAACCTCCCTTCCTCTAAAACATAGGAAGGAACTTTGCCTCTCAGAGGCTCTTATTTGTTTCTATTATTAATTCATAAATAACTAAAAAAAAGAAATATAAAAAAAATAGTTAAACGTGTTATTTTCAAATATATGATAGCTTCACATTTTGGTGAAGATTTTAGTCGATAATCTTCACAACACATAAAATTTCCAATTAGTGAAAGTCATTTGCATTTTAATTCTCAATCACACAAATCCCAAAACACAATGAGAAACAAATCTAATACACAATGAGAAAGATGGTAATACAAATATTTGAATATGATACAAATGGGAAATAATTAATCCTTTACTTATCAAGACAAATCTACCACCTTTCATGGTTTGCAAATTAAAGTCAAACATAGGAAACAAGAGACCAATCTATCCTTGAGAATCATATGAACAATTTACTCATCCACAAAGTATCATGTAGGTATCATAGCTATCATTCACTCATTCATGCATTCAATACCCATGACTTCACAACACTAGCCAAGACAATATTTCTATGTTAATTCAAGCATTAACCAAAACTTGTCGATAATAGAATAAACTTATTCTCTTGAATGAGGAAT
>JASDQU011404202.1:31736-42353 GCA_032191745.1 Picea mariana
AATGAACAATCACACACATGCACAATACACCAATATTTTTATGTGGAACCAATGTGGGATAAAACCGCATAATGATTTTTATTATATGTATTTAAAAATTACATTCATTGGAAGCACCAACTTCCTTTGTTCTCCGGCTGCAACTGGAAGGAGGCTCCGACCCCCTATATTTTCAGGATACAACATGAGGGAATCTCCAAATCCCCAATTCTCTATCTACAACTAGAAGGAGGCTACAACCCCCTATGTTCTCTGACTACAACCAAAAGGTGGCTACAACCACCTATCCTTTCCCCTTCCTAATGCCCTGAAATATAAATGAGATGATGAAACCACTTCCACAATGTCACTGTGAGATATACCACTGTAAACCTGTACCAATATGTACCAACAACCTGTAACCAACCTATGCCATTGTCATGTAACCAACCTGTACCTGTACTTAGTCTGTACCAATAAAACCTAACAGATACACGAACCATCTATGCTACAACGTGCATATGTGCATGCTCTTTCTCTATTGCAGCCTGCGTATGTACATGGCCTTTCTATACTGTAGCCTGTGTACGCCTTCTGAAAACTAGGTTTTTCACCTTCCTAAAAAAATTTGACCCCCTGTTGCCTCTATCACATCAAATTGCAACCTGTCATTGTGTCCAGAATATAGTTGTTCCTTATGCATATATCATCATATGTATCCCTTAACCAAGTGCATCTATATCTCTCTAGTCATGTGACATACAAGTGTGTATAATCATGAACAAGTATAATAATCCTCACATGGAATAGACATCAAATCCTTATTGATATATAGTCTCTCAATACATCAACCACGTCATATCCACTTCACAAATACAAGCTCTCAACCATGTACCACAACAACCCTTAACCATATGCCAAGAAATACAAGATGTGCCTCAACACTTAACAAGACGTACCGATGATAAATATTAATTTTACCAACACTGTATTTCTATAGATTTGACTTATATAGTAAGTGCCATGCAGCCAATAGACTCTCTAGGGAAAATCCTCAAAACCCCATAACCATTTCTCATGTAGACAAAAAAATACAACTACTCATAGAAATAAGACACACCTTTCAATCCTATAGACAGATCTACTATACCCAATCATTGTAGACCTTCATGGGAGCTTGCTTTCAGACTCTAGAGACCTGGTGTATTCATCTTCTCATGCTTTTGTGGATTTTCTCGCATGTACATGCCCTGTTATACTGAAAGATCATGTACGTATGGACCCTTTTCCAATGTAGCCCGCGTACACCTCAAAATCTAGGATTTTTTCAGTATTTTCTGTAATTCCAAAACTTTCACCGTCAACCCTTTGTGTGACCTCAGAATTACGCTACTTTAGATGTATCATTGAGTACTTGAAAAAGACCTTACACAATAATGGATATCCAATGTGCTCAGTAGGTGATAATATGATATCCTTTCTCTCTTATTTATACTTCCATGTAGCTTCCTCAAGGGGTTACCTTGTAACCAACTTAACCCAATTTCCTTCTTTTAGGGCTAACCCACTTCTAACCACTTGTCCACTTCTAACCCACTTTTCTACAAATAGTAAATTCTCCACTTCTAGTTGCAACTAAATTATTTTTAATTATTTTCTTATTGCAACAACTTAACCCATGATTAACTCCTAGTTTCACCCACTTGACTAGTCAACTTCTTCTAGGAGCTTCTAGAATGATTTGACTTCTTTGATCTTCTAGATAACTCATGAGGGTTCTCCAACTTAATAAGGCCATAACTCTCTAACCGTGAGGAGTTATGTGACGTTCCACATATCACCAGAAATGACATGACATGTAATATCTATCTATAATAGTCTTACCTGCAAATATATTAAACTTCATGCCATTATACATCAATCAAATTGAAGTCCCTTAACCATACTGTTGGGGCTACCAGAATTTGCTACCGAACTTGCTTCAAGGGTTGACATCAATGACAACCAACCCAATTAATCAACATTAATGACTTTTTTAACCCTACTTTCAAAAAGCGGTGCTCCATAATCAACCTTTTTTTCAAGGTAGATTTTTGACATTTTGAATCTTCTTGGTTATAAAGTATCAAAAAATATTTTTTTCAGTTGTTATTTTATCATTTTTTTATGTCTATTTAAAAAAATAAAATGGTATTTTTTCTTGTTTTTTCATTTTTTTTTCAAGTTTTTATAATTTTATTTTTTAACCCAAAATTTGACCTTTTAATATTTTTAATATGTTGTATATAATTTATTTTTCAAAGTTATGAGTTTCATCTAATTATATATTTTTAATTATTTTAAGATTCCATAAATTTTAAATTACAATTCGAAATATTGCCTTTTAACACTTTTTTTTTCTTTACTTCAATACAATGTTTACTTCAATACAATGTTGACAATTATAGCAAAATAACACTATTTTTAAATAATGAGAAAAATAATATGTATATTTAAAAGCTAGTTAGGATAAAAAAATGTATACATTTGAAAACTTCCCTATTAAAATGCCATATCAAATAAAACATTGCTATGGTCAGAATTGGAAACAAAAATAATGACCTTTTAAAATTTTTTTTTTTACATATTTTTATAAATTTCTTATATAAAAATGACAATAGTCAATATTATTTTCCCTAAAGTAATGATTTACACAGAAATGAAAGAAAAGAATAAATTGAATAATCTAATAAAGAACGTATCAAAAATATTAATCATGAAATAAAAATACATAGATATTTATTGTTATTGTAAAATATCAAAGTCCACAATAATACAAATATAATGCATCAATAATATGCCAAAACTGTAAATTTTATTTAAGGACATCTTAAAATAGATAAATAATATCGAATTTTCCAAATTCATCATTTTCAACAAGTGTTGGTTCGACTAGGGGGCTAAAGACCCAGGGTTTAATAGGCTTTACCAACAAAATTTCATGGGTTCCAACACTTTTAATCTTCAAGGATTAAAGAAGGTTTCATCCAAGATGCCATGAGAATCATAGAGACCATCAATATTGCTCAAGGTGTGAAGGAATAAAACATGTACATGAAACCTTCGTTAACTAGTCATTCATTCATTCATAACTACCATAAGCTATTGCACAGACTGACATAAAAAATGCATACATTCAAGTCATAACTCATTAGATGCGGAGATAAATGTGCTCAAGTTGTACTCATTCTTTTCATTCATTCAAATAAATGAGATATAATAGGTTCACATCCCACTCAAGATAGATTAACATTCAACACATATATGAGCCATGCGCTCAGATCTCTATATACTTTCTCTCTCATACAAAACTAGACATAACAAGAAGTAAACCTAAGTATAACTTGAGCATTGGATCATCATTCCCTCACATAAAAATGAACTCTCTTTTTACTCAAAATACCAACCCTTACATATCCACATGCATCCCCCCATAAATTCAACAGAGTGTGGAAATCATAACAAACTTGCCAACTCATCCATAACCTCAACCATGACTAGTCGAGTTGTTACAAAATCAATTACAATGATTCCTGAAGGTCTTTTTGGATCCAACCTACATGTAGTTTATTTAAGTCCTTACACGTAATATAATATAGGTTGGTGCATGCCATAAATCCTTCGTTAGCGCATACGTTAAAACATGACACCGTGTAGTGCATATTATTAAGTGCATGTGCAATGCTGACTTATGGTGATCGTGTGCAGTGTTTGTCAAATTTTAGGTGCTGACAAGCCCCCAAAACTATTAGTTGGATAATCCTCGAGCCAACAACACTATTTGGTCAATAGCTCCTGAACGAATATACTATATCCATCGACTGGAATCGGTAGGTATTGTCGTCATGTGCAAGCCTTGGAAGTTGTTGATGATCCCTTGGATCTTAGATGTGAACGAGGCTCTCCATATTCGAGATATCGATCTCTCAATCATCGATCTCTATTCAGATTGTCTGAGGATAGATATCTTTCAACATATGGTCCATAACCCCCTGAACCATCCAACCCAAGTCCTACATGTTATACTTGGCACTATCACCCCAGTGACCTATAGGTCACTAGTGAGGGTGAATTTTTCATCGTGCATAGCCTTCGTCTTCTTTCTCTTTCTCCCGGGTTTGCTAATACGGTTGAAGATGAGGAGAGATGCATAGGATAGTAGATTCAAACTACCCGATTAAAAAATAGTGTTGATCCATGGTGACAAGATCACCGACTCACTATAATAAAGAAATGGTAGGACAACTATATATCCCTAGTATGCTAATAAAATAGTGGTTAAAACAACTTTAAGTCTTTGGGATGGAATGTTAGAAAAATAGTTTTTAGGAGACTATTAGGTCCTTGGGATGCTAATAAATTGTTTTTTTTTTTTTACAATATAAATAAATGTTAAGACATAACATGTCCTTAGATTGCTCACACCTTGTAAGACACAATTATAGTCACCTAAACGTGTGTTATATATCATTCACATACCTGTTAAGACGCTTTTTGACGCCATTGTGAGGTAGCTACAACACTTTTCACCAAATTTTGAGTTCTCTGTTCCACTCAAACCTACCTCCTACTGTAACTAYTACGTAATCTCATGGAATTCCACTAGCCATTGCATTGCAATATCAAATTTTTCCCAAACTACATGCTCCTTTAATCCTATATAGAATTTCATGTAAACTAAATCATGATATTACCTTGTATGGATCCTTGTTGATGGAAATGTATACAAGGAGCAATGCTAGTATTCATGTGRTTACTAGAAGGAATAACACCTGACAATTGTGGAGTTTAATATATGTGTTGGTTGGTGTTCCCATACATTGTCATAAACAATTTTTGTCTTAAATCAAATGCCATCTTTGTAATTTTCTTTACCTCTTTTTATAGTCATGCACACACACAGACACACAAATTAATTAATTTTTTTATTTTTTATTATAGTTGAGAAATGGATGGAGGAAAGTGTTTTTTTATGAGAGTGCTTCCATAATATCCTTTGTAATTACATAGTATGACATTAGAAGTACTTGGCTGAACCATGTACACAATTTTTTTTCATTCACCTATACTAATGACAAATGGAGTGCTGGGTGAACAATAAACACAATAGTATCTAATTGGATGGCTCTATATGCATGGCAGTAATGCTCAGGTTCAATTGTCTTGATCCCCTTGGGGTTAGACTATGTATTTAGGGCTGATAGTTTACCCCTTTTACCATCCATGAATCATGGGGAAGTACTCAGAGGGTTTTTTTCTTGGAATTCCTTGGAAAAATTGCATAGTAGTATTTCTCTTCTTTTTGTGGATTTGTTCGGAGTTTGTGCAAATAATAAACTCAAAAATGCATAAAAAATGAGCATATAAAAGGAATCACATCAATGAATCGGTCTTGAAAAAGATATTCTTAGTCACGGGTAAAGAAAATTACAAACAACTCAATTGCATGTTAATTATTTTGTAGATCCATATTAGTGAAATAGATAGGTCATAGGCATACTATTTACGGATCAATGTTGCATTAGGAGAAGGAGCTAGAGTTGTATTGATGTGAGAAGGGAGGCCATTGGATTTTGAATGTAAACAGATCAAACTATTGGAATTTGAAAATAAACAACTCAATGAAAAGGATCTGGTAAAATCTAGTTACTAAAAAGAGATGTCATTCATTTTACATGCTATCAAGAAATGGTGACAATATATCATTGAGGGTATTTTAAAGTAAATATATACCATGGCAACCTAAAGTAATTTTTGGAGCAAAGGTTGTCCTCAGGAGAAAAACAAAAATGGTTAGCTAATATTCAAGGTTTTGATTTTGAAATGATATACAAAAAGGGGAAGGAGAATGTGGTAGCATGTTCCCTATCTAAAATAGAAAAATAATCCAGAGTACATTCAATTACATCTTCCATTCTTTTTTGGTTGGATGAAACTCACCATTATACTAGATAGAAAATACAATGTCTAAAAGAAGAGAAGAAATCTATAGAACAATGGGATTGAAAGAGAGACATTGGTACAAGGAGATTGTTGGAAAATTGGTTGTCATTGATGTCCACCTTAGAAAAATCCCTAAAGAAAAGCCCATAATCCCTTAAAAGTGATGATGATGTGTCCACTTTAAGACTACTTTAAGAACCTTGAAGGAGCCTTGACATAAGTGTATATAACTCCAAAATGGTCCCCCTATGGTGTAGCTTTTAAGTATGGCCCTCACGGGATGAGATAACATGTGGTTGTTTCCACATGCCGAATTTGAGTTGTACAAAAATGGAGCCTTGAAGGAGCCTTGAAGAAGCCCCTAAAACCAATATAAGAAGACCTTAAAAAAAAGTGAATAAGCCCCTAAAGTAAAGTGAAGAAACCCCTAATGTCAAGGATTCTTAAGGAAGAGGTGCGACCCTTGGTCGCACCCCCTAATGTGGAGAAGACTCATATAAATAAGAGGAGCCTCATTTGGAATTTGTATCACATCAATTCGACCTAGCCAAGGAAGAGGAGTGAATTTCAGCCTAGAGGAGTGAATTTCCAATGGAAGATGAAGTGAATATAGGAGAAATTCCAAGGGAAGATAAAGTCTTGTGATGATTTGTTCTAAGTTTTTTCTTTGAAGGTCATCTTGGAATTTGCGATACAACATTTTTTCTAGAATGATTCAGATAGTGAAAATTGGAGATGTTTAAGAATAGATAGTGAAGAATATTGGGTGCGCGTTTTAGGTCTTGAATCATTACAGTTTTGGAGTTATACATAATGGAAGATGAGGTTCTTTAAAATAGGGTTTTCTTCTTCAAAATGAGTCATGTCATCTTTCCATTTTTGTTATAAATTTTTTGGGGGATGATTCAAGGATAAAAAATTGGATAACTTTTATAGAAGATATCAAAGAATATCGGGTACAAGTTTTAGATCCTAATTCATTACAGGTACAGAGTTATACTTGTTGGAAGTTAGGGTTTGTCACTAATCCAAAAACTAGTCCCAAACAGGTGTTTGAGATAAAGCGATTATATCAGAAGCTTGGTAGGTCCAAACATAATTCCACTTATTTAATTATAAGGAGAAAATATACTAATATCTAAGGTCCAAKTTYGAGAATCATAAATAGAAAATTGAGCACATGGTGAATCTTAAAAATTTGCAGATTTGAGGTACACTCCTGAGCAGTTTTGTATGYAGATTTAAGAAGTGATTTTGGGATTGTATTTGAAGTTTGATTTGATATTGTATCATCATTTGAAATATTACAAGAGGATTGGTGTCTCCTTCCATCAGGTGATGAAAAACTTAGGAAGTAGGTGCTTCCTTCAAGTTGGTGCTTGTAAAATCTTGAAACTACTTAAAASAAGTTTATGTGGTTTTCTCCCAATTGGGTTTCCACTTAAAAATTTATGTGAAATGTGTATGAGTTTATGTGATGATGAATGACATGATTCATAGTTAATTTTTATGTAGTGATTGAAGGTTAATATTGTTGAAATAACTCTATACTGATTCACCCCCCCTCTCAATATTCTTGAATATTCTAACAATTGGTATCAGAACAAGTTCTTTCAGTTTCAAGAACAGTCTAACAATTGGAAGCAAGATCATGGGTAAGCAAGGAGAATTTACCAAATATGCAACACCATTGTTTGATGGAAAAAAATATCCTTTTTTGAGCATAGGAATGAGACCATTTTTGTAGGCATAAGGATTTGATGTTTGGCAAGGTGTAGTAAATGGATACACTACACCAACTTCTCTCCCAATAAATAATGTTGGTAAAAAACTCAATGAATACAATTCCAAGGATATAAATTCCATTCTAAGTGGTCTAATAGGTTCATAATTTGTTAACGTTATGCATTGTGATTTTGAAAAGAAAATATGGAACACGATCAAGAATGTTTATGAAGGAGATGCTAAAGTCAAAGGGGCCAAGATTAAGACTTACAAAGGACAATTTGAAAATCTGAGAAAGAAGGAAGATGAAGATATTGCAACATATTTTCCCTGAGTTTATGAAATTGTGAATGTTATAAGAGGACTGGGAGAAAAGATTGAAAATTCAGTTATTGTGCAAAATATATTGAGATCTCTCCCAATGAGATTTGACCCTAAAATATCATATCTAGATGAAATACAAGATCTTGCTACATTCAACATGGATGAATTACATGGAATGCTTACATCATATGAAATGATAAAAGAACAGGAAAATCCATCCAAAAGGGAAGCAACTTTCAAAGCCTCCAAGAAGACAAAAAAGAACAAGCCAAGGTCAAAACCCTACTCCAACAATAATGATGATTCAGACAATGAAGGAGAAAACAACTTTGTGAGAAAGCTAAAAAGAAGAATCGAAAAGTACAGAGGTAAGATTCCTTTCAAATGCTTTAATTGTCGTAAAGTTGTCCATTTTGCTTCCAAATTTTCTTATGTAAGGGGTTTTGATAGTGATGAAGAAGAAGTTCCTAAGAAAGAAAATATCATAAAAGAGACAAGGAAATAAATAAAGGAATATTTTTGAAAAAGAAAAGCCTCTATTCAAAAGACAATATTTCCTCATCTGATGAAGATGATGATAGTGACAGTGGCTCAAGAAGAGAACTCTTCATTGCGCTAGAGACTCAAGAGGAAACTATTGAAAAATAATGAAGGAGACTATGAAGAAGAAGGAGAAGTGAATATTGAGGAAGAATTGATTAGTGACTTAGGTGATATACGAATAGAAAGGAATACAAACATGTCTCTTAAAAAAGAGTTAAGTAAATTGAAGGAAAGATTTCAAAACCCTAGAAAAAATTATGAAGAAGCCAAGCAAACTATCATAGGTCTAAGGATTCAGTTGGAAGAAGCCAAAGTGATTGATGAAACACTCAAGAGACAATTAGAAGAAAATAAGAAAACAACAAAGAATATGGAAATTGAAATAGTCTCATTAAGAAAGGAACTATAGAAGAAGGACATCCGACTAAATTTTGGCAATAGGCCGAAAACCTGTAACTATGGCACTTTCTATAAAAGTATGTGTTCGCTTCAACTTTCTCCAAGTTGGGAAGGAGTAAAATCCTTAAAATATTTTGAGTTTGGTTTTAGAACTAGTAACAACATTTTTAGAATTGATTAGACTTTCATTTGATACAATTTGTATTAAATTTAATTTCTTTTTAGTATTTTTAATTAATTTTATAAAAAAATCTCTGCAAATGTTTTTCAGATGACATAATGATTCAGTAAAATGAATAATCAATATCTACAATAATACACAATAAAAAATTACATATGGAAAAATTATATTACAGAACCTTTCACTGTGCTCTTCAAAAGGGTATTTTTATATTTTCCTTTAAATCAAAATTAAGGAACATAGATGGAGTCTCACTAAACATGTTTAAAATTTGCAAATTTTTCAGATTAGTCAAATTCAAAAAATTGTAGAAATTATAGTATCTATCCGTTAAATTCAAAACAATAGGCATACCTTAATAGAGTATGTTTGGATTGTTGTAGTATATTTCATTTTTCATAAACAAAATTTTAATAATGATTATATTCACGTCGAAAAACACAACTCATTATCAGTCCCTTCATTTTTAAGGAACATACTGTCAAACAATTAATAAATTGACATATCGAATTTGAATAAAAAAAATTCAAAAAACAGTCAAAAGAAATATAACAAAATTCGTGACAAGTTTTTTTTTTACTATAAAGTGAAATTCTAAATAAAAAAATTACTTTTGTTTAACGAAAGTAGAAAAACTTTTGAAAATATATTTTATTTTCTCAAAAAACAAGGAAAATAGACACCTAGATTCATGATTTTACCCCATGACATGATTTGTGTTGTGGAAATACCCATAGAGTGTACACTTATATTCAATTCAAAAGAATGTGAAACAAGAAAAGAAGGATCATGCAGACTAGTGGCAACAACAACAAGGACTCCAAACAACAGATACATCTTGAATGAGATCGAAGAAGAAAGATGTTTGGAAAAAGAAGATAAAAGTTGTCTTTGGCATAGGAGAATGGGACATATACAATTCGATAATCATGTCAAGATCAACAATAAGAAAGATGTAAGGAAAATTCCATAAATTACAAAGCCAACGAATACTATGTGTAAGCATTGTTGGCATGGAAAACAAACAAAAGTTGAATTCAAGACAAAGAAATACTCTACGACAAAACCATTGGAGATTGTAAACACAATTACCAACTTAACGAGAACTGTGACATCAAAACGAGAACTTTGGTCCAAAAAATCCATATTTTTGTGTCAAAAACACCAAAATCAACCCTCGTTTGAAAAAAAGGTGCTACTGGTAGCACCCTTTTTTAGGGGTGGTTAAAATTCTGACTTGTTTGACATCACAACCTTGATAATCGATTCCGTTTCCGACAAAACCCTTAAAATTGACCCTTAAATTCCAGCTTGTTTGAAATCATGACCATCACAAAAACTTAAAACCTTAAAATTGACCCCGAGTTGAAAAGTGATGCTACCATTATCACCCTTTTTTTTTGGAGTTAAAGTTAATACATAATTGAAATCGTGGCCTTGAGAGCTAGTACCATCGTAGAGAAGAAACTCAAAATTGACTCCTA
>JASDQU011404203.1:4609-19395 GCA_032191745.1 Picea mariana
TGCCATTGCAGCACCATTAAACCTAACCTTCCCGTCCTTAGGTTTAAGTCCTTCCAAGCCTTAGTCTCTCTCCATTTGACTCCATTTACCCAAGGCACTAGTCTAGGAATGCAACGTTGAGATTTTTTTGGTGTTAAAACAACCTCTTTTAAACTCTCAATTGTGAAAACCTACTAACCCTAACGTCTCACTAACCCTAGTTTTGATGATGACGTCTTGGCCTCTTTGAACTCTTGATTGGTCTAAAAGTTGCGGCTAGGTCATCCCTTGATAGCCATAGAAGTGTTGAGAATTTTCATTGGTTCATTTTGCAAAAACATCCACTTCTTCACCTATCAAACTAACGCTAAAACTAGCTAGTGACGTCATACTTGTTTGAACCCTTGTTTGGCTTTAAAACGTTGTGATCTTGTCACTTAGAATTTGGCATGGATGTGTAGCATATTTTCATTGGCTTAGTGTGCAAAACGTCTACCTCCTAGCCCAATAAAACTAACCTAGAACATGCTTGACGTCACCCTAGTAGCATAGTGACGCAGCAACAATACTTATATATGAGCACATTTATTGCATTGGGATATAATAAGGATTGACTTTATACATTGAATGCAAGTATCATTTTGTATTTATTGAAGAAGTATTATAAGCCTTTTGTCTTTATTTGCAATCATTGACTTTGTCAATAATTACATATTATTATTGCTCATGTGTATATATTCAAGATAGTGATTAGCATTTGAAGTACTAACCACTGCAGCACATTTTAGTTTTATTTGCCTTGTCTCGCAAACAGGTGCCATCCAGTGGAATATCTTCTCTTTGACTATCCATTTGGCAGTAATTTGTGAAGGGAAAGCTTACCATAGCATTTGAAGCCTTAAACCCTTGATCCTCTTCCTTCAGAACGCCAGATTACTAGGGACGTCTCCCTTGGGATTAGCCACCCTGAATAGAAAGAGCTCCCCATCAAGGTGACAGTGGGTGGGGAAGCTCCTGTTACGCCAGTTTGAGCCTTGTCTTCTAGCTACTTAAACCCTTCCTACAAACTGAGCGATAATAGGCACTATGAGGATGTGCATTGACTTCAGGGCTTTGAATAAAAAGACCATCAAAAACAAGTATCTGATACCAAGGATTGATGAACTGTTGGACGAATTGCATGGGGCCATCTACTTCACTAAGATTGACCTTCGCTCTAGTTACCATCAGATCAAGATTAGGGAGGAAGACATCTCAAAAACATCTTTTAGATGTCACTACGACCATTATGAGTTTTTGGTGATGCCCTTTGGCTTAACCAACGCCCCTGCTATGTTCCAATCATGTATGAACCATGTGTTCAACAAGCAGCTGAGGAAGTACCTGCTAGTATTTTTTGATGACTTTCTTATCTACAGCAAGACGTGGGAGGAACATCTCAGGCATGTGGATCAGATTTTGTCAATCATGGAGGAACAATCACTGTATGCTAAGGAGTCCAAATGTGAGGTTGTAATGACAGAGGTCCTCTATTTAGGACACATCATCGGGGCAAAGGGGGTACAAGTACATTAGGATAAAATACAAGCCGTCATGGAATGGCCTACTCCTAAGACACTCACAGAATTGAGAGGATTTCTGGGTATGTGCATGTATTACAAGAATTTTGTCAAAGGATTTTCTCAGCTGTGTGCACCTTTGACTGATTTGACTAAGAAAGGAGCCTTCAAGTGGGACGAGGAGGCTCAAATAATGATGGACAAGATGAAGGAAGTGATGAGTATGTACCCAGTCTTAGCCCTTCCAGATTTCAGTCTCCCTTTTACCTTGGAGTGTGATGCCTCCGGGGAAGGAATAGGGGCCGTACTGATGCAGAAGAGGCACCCTCTTGCCTATGAGAGTTGGAAACTTAGGGGTCCCGAGCTACTCTACAACATTTATGACAAATAAATGTTGGCTATCATGCATGCTGTAGCCAAATTCTGGCAATACTTGGTTGGTGCCCGGTTTGTGGTCAAGTCAGATCATAACAGTCTCAAATATCTATTGGAGCAAAAGGATTTGAATGAGAGGCATCAAAAATGGGTAAGTAGAATACAGGCCTATGACTTTGACATTGAATTTTTCAAACGGAAGAACAACGTGGTGGTTGATGCGTTATCCAGGACACCATCCATCTTTGCCATGAGCGGGGTGTCAGTTGACTGGAAAGACCATCTGGCGATGGAGTATGCAAAAGATCAGTTTGCATGCCAGCTATTGGATGGGCAGATACAAGATGATAATTTCAAGGTTATGAATGATCTCATCTACTATAAGGACCGTATCTTTTTGGTTCCTGAATCGGCCTTCAAGGCTAAGATATTACAGGCATACCATGACTCACCAATGGCAACTCATCAGGGAATCAACAAGACGTACAGGCAGGTGAGAGAGAGGTTCTCATGGAAGGGCCTCAAGGAGGATGTGATTAAGCATGTCAAGGAGTGTACTACATGTCAGGAGAACAAAGATGAGCAAACGCACCCAGCAGGATTACTACAACCCCTACCCATTCCGGAGCACAAATGGGAGAGCATATCCATGGATTTCATCATCAGGCTGCCAAAGACACAAGGGAAGGACTGCATATTTGTAGTAGTGGACAGGTTGACAAAGTTCACACACTTCTTCGCCATAGCCATTGACTTCAGTGCAACACAGGTGGCCGAACTGTTCTTCAAGGAAATATTTAGGTTGCATGGCCTACCGAAGACCATTGTCAGCGACAGGGATAGCAGGTTCATGAGTACATTCTGGCAGGAATTATTCAGGTTGGTTGGTACGGCCTTGACCCCTAACACCGTCTATCACCCTCAGACAGACGGACAGACATAAATCGTCAACAAGTGGGTGGAAGGCTACCTCATAAATTATGTGGAAAGACAACAGAAAGCGTGGCCCAGATGGTTGCACTTGCGAGAGTACTGCTACAACACCACCCAGCATACGTCCATAGGCATGTCACCATTCAGGGCCTTGTATGGCTATGATCCTCTATCCTTTGGGGATATTTCTTTCGGTGACAGCAGGGCACCTATGGTACAGGATTGGATACAGCAGAGCCAAGACATTCTCAGGGAGATGAAGGATCATCTACAGAGAGCACAAAACCAACAAAAGGTCCAAGCAGACAAGCATGGAGTGGATCGTACTTTTGAGGTTGGGGATCTGGTCTACTTAAGACTCCAACCATACAGGCAGGCTTCCATAAAAAGGAGCGGAGCAAACAAACTACAACCACGTTTCTTTGGACCCTATAGAGTTAGCAAGAAGATAGGGGTTGTAGCTTACGAGTCGGAGCTTCCACCGGGTAGAAAAATACACAATGTTTTCCATGTCTCCTGCCTTAAGAAAGCTCTCGACCAACACATCAGACCCATTGAGGTATTACCCCCCCTGGATGAGGAAGGACAGCTTGTTTTGATTTCGGAAGAGATATTAGAGGCTCGAGAGAAAAGGCTCAAAAACTGAAGCATCAAAGAGTACCTGATCAAATGGAAGTATTTACCCATTGAGGATGCCACATGGGAAAAGGAGCATGTGGTAAGAGAAACATGTTTGGAATTCTTGAGGAAAAGCAATTTCAAGCAAGGGAGACTGTAATGTCCCCCACCTCTTGATAGAGAGGTGATGAGGAGACTCAGTGGCCTGGGCACCCCCACTAGGTCATAGTCTCACACTGAGGGGGAAAGTCAACTAAACTAAAGTTATATTTTTAAGTTGACTTAAGAAAGAAAAAAGATAGGAGGAGTAAAAGATAACTCAACAGAAGAATAGAAGCTAACCCTAGGAGTTAGCATAACTCAACAAAGAATTAGAAGGAAAAGTATAAGTAAGAGGCTGGGGTGCACCTATTAGTCATTCTGGATTTGGTATATTGCTTGTTATTGTTCTTGAGCATTCAGTTTGGGGGTTTTGTTGTACAAATCCTTGTGAGCAACTCAGTGGTGAAATACCCACTCACCTTGTTCCACAGCTTGGTCTCGAGGATGAAAGATTCCTCCACACCATTCTACTCTCAGCATATTTCCATCTAGCGCTTCAGAAGGTAGCAGGGCCGTACTATTCTTGTGTTTTCAGCAAGGGCGCACCATCATCTAGAGGAGGGTTCGATCCAGCTTATCAGGAGAGCCTATGGCCATTCCGAAACTTGGGTTTTATTTGCAGGGGCACTACCGTCATTTTGAAGGTTTTTCTGGAGAGTTATCACCATCAGATATTTAGCTTCAGAGTGGGACGTCTTGGAGGCAAAGGGGGCGTCCTATGATTCAGTAAATCTTAGATCTAGAAGGCTTCACCTGGAATCTGAGTCTAAAACTTCTCCTACAGGGTTCTCATAGCCCGATCTACATTCTTGGGGAGTTTCAGGGCATTTGGAGGCTTTTCTCATCAGGGCCGAATTACCTAGGGTTCCAGGCATCCAGGAGGGCGCAGCTTCAGTAGAAGATTTAGAGTTTGGAGGAGTTGGCCTTGGACGTTCAACTTGATATTTCAGGAGGGTGATCCCATCACCCTGATCTATCATCTGCCCGAGTTTGGACTCATTTGGAGTCTTCCTTCAGTGGGATCGATTTATTGAGGGTTTCAATCTTCTATTGGGGCGTGGCATTCTTCAGCTGGAGGGTTTGGCAGTCAAATCTGCTTGTATTGATCTTCAATTCTTATTTAGCCTTTGGAGTCTTATTTTGTATCGGCAAATCATTTTGTAGCAGCTCATATCTATTGTCTATCCGACCATCTGAGGATT
Organism: Picea mariana; assembly: GCA_032191745.1. Taxonomy (NCBI): domain Eukaryota; kingdom Viridiplantae; phylum Streptophyta; class Pinopsida; order Pinales; family Pinaceae; genus Picea; species Picea mariana. The sequence goes on from JASDQU011404203.1 coordinate 9,378, forward strand.
TCTCCAGATCGGCTATCTATTGTATTAGTTCTATATTTCTCATAATAAAAGGTCAGATCTTTGCTTGTGCTTCTATATCGTGAATGTATTGTGATCTTCATGTGTTGGATGAATCTTGTATGAACGCACTTAATAACTGGATAATTCAATAAACACTTGCACATCAACGAATCAATGGTAGTTAGTGATTCCAAGTGAAAAATTGGGCTTGGGATCATTACAAAGATCAAAAGCAGCAGCAATAGATAAAATAAATCTAATATATGTTAACTTGGCAACAGGAGAAAAAATCTCACCAAAGTCAATTCCCTCTACCTGGGAATAACCTTTTGCTACTAACCGAGCTTTGTATTTCTCCACTTTACCTTCTTCATTAAACTTCTTCTTAAACAACCATTTGCTACCAACAGATTTTCTTCCAGCTAGAAACTCAACTATATCCCATGCCTCATTCTTATCCAAGGCATCCATTTCTTCAACCATGTCCTTCTTCCATAGTTTACTATCCTCTGAATTTACTGCTTCCCTAACAGTTCTGGGATCATCATCAGTAATAGATAAAGCAAAATTGGAACGAAAATCAGGTGGACTATACCTTTCTGATTGCCTTCTTTCTCTCACTGATCTCCTCAATACTTGGGTATGAGGTTCTTCTTCTTCTTCTTCTGCTTCCTCTTCTTCAGATGATTCAGATTTTGCATCATCCAACTCAAGCTCTATTTTCTTAGGTTCATCTTGTGTTGGTAGGAATTCCTGTTTGGACACATCTTTTACCTCTCTGAAAAAAACATCTCGACTGTAAACAGTTTTCTTGGTTTCTGGGTTCCAAAGCTTATAACCTTTCATACCATCTTTATAACCAATAAAGATACACTTTTCATCCTTTTTATCCATCTTACTTCTATTTTCCTTTGGAACATGTACATAAGCATCACAAACAAACACTCTAAGATGTTTAAGAGAGGGTTTCTTTCCATACCATACCTCGTGTGGAGTTTTATCATCCAACGCTGATGAAGGCGATCGATTGACCAGGTAACATGATGTACCAACTGCCTCTGCCCAGAATTCTTTTCCTAACCCGACACTGCTGAGCATGCTCCTTGCTTTTTCAATCAGTGTCCTGTTCATCCTTTCTGCAACTCCATTCTGCTGAGGAGTGTATGGAGTAGTATTTTGCCTTGCTATGCCACACTTCTTACAGAATTCTTCGAATTCATTTCTGTAGAATTCTCCACCATTATCTGTTCTCAATACCTTTATTTTCTTCTCTGTCTAATTTTCTACCAGAGCCTTAAACTCTTTAAATTTATCAAATACCTCAGATTTATTTCTAAGAAAATAAATCCATGTGTTCCTTGAAAAATCATCTATGAATGAAACATAATACAGAGATTTACCTAGGGATGGAATAGGAACAGGTCCAAACACATCACTGTGTATCAACTCTAAGATCCCCTTTGCTCTTGTAGCACCAGATGGGAATCTTACTCGATTCTGTTTACCATATATGCAATGTTCACAGAAATCAAAATCTAGAGTGCAATTACACATACCTTCAACCATACCTTTACCGTGTAGTGTTCGAAGGCCCTTTTCTCCAATATGTCCCAGTCTTTGATGCCACAGCATGGTCTTCTTTCCAGGGACAATATTGGTATTGTCTTCTTTATTTCTCTGTTCAGGGACAACAGAACTGTTACACCCATTAGTATAAGTGCTTCCCAGCAACTTGTACAGAGTTCCACACCGAACTCCCCTCATCAACACCATTGCTCCTCGTACCATCTTGCAAGTGTTCTTTCCAAATACAATATCCACTCCTGCATCATCCATCTTGCTTACAGATATTAGGCTCCTGGGTAGTTTTGGAATGTGCAGAACCCCAAGAAGTGTTCTAATCCTTCCATCTTTTAGCAACAACTTAACCCTTCCACGTCCCAAGATTTTTGCTATCGATTCATCTCCTAGGAATACATCACCACCATCATATTTTTCATATTCAGAGAACCACTCCCTGTGAGGAGTCATATGGTATGACGCACCTGAGTCGATCAACCATACATCACGGTCTGCATGTGTACTTGTAGATGCCAGGTAAACATCACCTCCTTCAGTGGAGGTTTTTGCCTCTGTGGAAGAGGTACTATCAGATCCCTTTGGTTTTTCAACCTTCTTAGATTTGCATTCTCTCTTATAATGCCTTGTTTTACCACACTTCCAACATTTCCTCAAAGATTTTCCTGGAGACATAGATTTACCTGTAGATTTAGATCTCCACCCCGAAGGCTTACCAGGGTTCCTGTCTTGGGTACGCCCTCTTACAAATAAAGCATCTGTGTTGTGACCATCCATGCTTTTTCGCCTCATCTCTTCAGATAACAAGGATGAAACTACATCCTCATACTTCAATGTAGATTGAGGGGTACTACCAATTGCTACAACCAGATTATCCCAAGAGTCTGGAAAAGAACATAACAAAGTAATACACCTATCTTCTTCTACAATCGTAATATTAACAGAGACAAGTTGACTTACCAGAGTATTAAAGGCATTTAGATCTTCTGTCACAGAATCTCCATCTTCCATCCTAAGATGATACAACTTATTTCGAAGAAACAACTTGTTTACCAGGGACTTTGATTGATACAAATTCCCCAACTTATCCCATAGTTCCTTGCATGTAGATTCTCCCGAGACATTCAATAAAACCGAATCTGCCAGGCAGAGTCGAATAGTACTCCTTTCTCTTCTGTCCAACTTCTCCCAATCTTCCTTCCACATACCAGTAGCTGGTGTACTAGTAGTTTGTGTACTGGTAGGTTGTGTACCAGTAGCATGTGTGCTAGCAGACGATGTACTAGTAGGTTGAGTACCAGGATCCACATCAATCCATTGTTCTTTGTCTACAAGAAGGTCCTCCATCTTCAGCTTCCATAGCTCAAAGTTTTTACCATTGAAATTCTCTATCTCGATTCTAGAAGAGCTTGCCATTCCTCTTTCTGCACTCAAATCACCACTACAAAAACTCCCACTAAACCCAAGTTTATCACAGACCCAAGATAAACTTGATCTATCAAGACTGAGCCAAACCCTCAACAACAAAGGCGTCCCTCTGAAGCCAAAAACAAGCTCTGATACCACATATAAGTTTTAAACCTGTGAAGTAAAGCAATGCATATAAATTCTTAAGCAAAACAGAAATTAATCAATGGCTCATTCACATAGTACATAGAGATTTATACCGGAAACCCTCAACCGAGAAAACCTTTCGTATATTCATTATATTTGAATTTCACCATTCACTATACAATATATATACAATGTTTTTAGGTATTCCGTAGATACCAAAACCCTAATCGCTTAATCCGGGATTAATTTACAAAACCACTAAAAAAAGAAAAATCCACAATTGTCATATCTGATGCGCCCACACACACACATGCAAAGAATATAACACATACTCAACAAAAATTTTATAGCAGTTTGGCCCACCGTGCCTGGCTCCATTGTGTCCATTGTAACCATCAATGTATCAACTCCATTCCACAGCCTCCACCCTTGAATGTATGCGATCTCCATGTGGGCTAAACTTTTTATGTTTTCAGGACAAAAATTTCCTCATGTCCATCCTCGCATCCATCTATATGCAATCACATAGGAGACACAATGATTTGATGCCATTCACTCCATGGCTTTTTCACCGCCGTCCAACAAAATCCCACGCAGCTCAATCTAGCTGTCGATTTCTTCCACGCTGGCCAACCATTTCATCCTCATTGCAGTTGCTTCTACTAGAAGCACCATCACTGTAATCCTTGTGGCTCTTCCATAGTTGTTGTCAATTCTTTCTTATCAATGAAGACATCAAAAAACATAATTTGCGTCTTTACCAGGCACAGTATGATACCTACTCACAGATATCCAACCAACGCTCCTTGCGTAGTCTTCCATAGATATAGGTTTCTGAGTTTGTCACCTTCACCAGATGCAGCCACTACCAGAACTCGGCCTCCGCAACTTCACACCCTTCAATCTACGACAACCCATCAAGGCTCGATAGATCTGAGCATGTCTCCCGTGGCTCCTCTATGCAAATCTTTGTAGCAGATCGATGCCTTCTTCCGCACCAGACACAAAGGCCCACTAGACCGATGGCCCTCAACTCAAAAAAATCGTGCAGGATCTCATCACTTGATCTCAGATTTCTGTGGGCGGATCTTCAATGAGCAGATTGTTGTGAGCAAATACACAATTGTGGCCATGATGCATAGTCGCTGCAATCTTTCTAGAGGGTGATCTATGTGCTCAATCCCTATATTTCCACATTCATGTGGCTTCTTTCTGTTGTTAACTCCACCATCCAAAATATTTATTAGGATGTCAYAGATTTGTTGTCCTATGAATAAATCTTTCTAATAATTTTTACTTCACAGCCTCCAAGTTCTAATGAGAGGGCAAAGGAATAGAACTTATCGAGGTGATTGCAGTGCCAATCAGAAGTCGTGGGTTTAAGCACAACCATATAATCATATCCACAAGAAATGTAGTGCCAATCTGGAGATTATAGGCACCATATGAAGTGGAAATTCAGTAAGGCCAACAATGCTACAAGCATTCTGCGCTCAATGATTTGCTCATGTGTTAGACTGAAGCACTAGAACTAGAAACGCACAAGATCTTTAACATCTCATCTATACACGTCCAATTGTACACCAGATCTTTAACATCTCATTGATACACCTCCAATTGTAGATCTGAGACTAAAAATTAAATCCTTAATCTAATTTACAGAAGTTATTTCATTTATTTGAAGATTAAAAAAGATTGCGTGGATAGAATTTACCGAATTCATTACTCTTGTCTTACTGATCCTCTTTTGTTTGACTGCTCTTCTTTATGCATGTTCATCTTAGAGGAATTGAATGCAAGTAACCTCCAATGAAAAAAACTATCATAAAATTATCAATCCCTTAAGAACTATAAGTGGCTCTAATACGTATTGATAAAATATAGACAGGAACAACAACATGGCCGAAAAGGCTCACTAGACAACACTTATTGTATTCACATCAATGTTACATATTTACAATATAATGGGTTATGCCACCTCATAGAGATATTTTCTCTAGATCCTAAAATCATGCACGATGACTAGGCTAGGCAATCTTAACTAACTCATTAGTCATCACTTGAGGATATATTACTAATATCCTAAATGAATAATATAAATATAGGTGAAAATTAGACTTAGTGATTGGTTAAGGTAAGCCATGGGCTAACATAAGGCTTATAAATATCAATGCAGTAAGATTTTTGTTTCAGCTTTTCTTTTGTGCTTAAGTATTGCTTTATCATTATTGAGTTAAGCTAGCTTTCACTAGCTTGTCTCTTGCTTATTTAATTATACTTTTAGCACTCATTTTGCAGCCTTTATTATCTCCTATATGCTGATATATATCATTGAATTTTGCTGCAATTAGGGACAACAAGATTAACTTTCTTATCCAACTAACATATGATATCATATACTTGGTTTTCTTTGTGTCTCGACAGGTTACTCAAATCATTGGCAAGATTAAGAAACCCCCTAGACTCATCTCCAAGTTCCCTTTTCCATCTAGAAACTTGATCTTTAGGGGATTCCATTCATACATATCATTTTCCATCTCATTTCCCCCAGGGTCATCGGGATTCCCCCCTTGAGTTGACTACCTCACCTATAAAGTGACGGGAACACCTACCTAAGATGACAATGGATAGGTGCTCTCCTAGTTGTCACCATTTTGGTGGTTGGGTTGGGATTTTCCCAACCTAAAACTTGTGCGATAACATTTTGGTGTCATTGTTGGGGAGGATTTTGAATCCTCTTCTGAACCCTAACGACACTTTGGCAAGCTATCCCAAAGCCTTTCCCCTAGCTTGCCTGGTGACTCCACCCAAGGAACGTTCCCTTTCCACCTTTCTTGATGAGCTCTTCTTGAATCTCATCTAGCGACTCCACCTTCCCATAACCCTTCCTCTTCCAAACCTTTTCCCCCTAGGGGGTTCAAACCTTCTAAGGTCTACCAAACCTCAAGTCTCCCATTGTCAAACCCCTTTTTCATGGTACCCTTCCCCTTGCTCCAATGGATTACCCTTGGGAAAAATACCTCTACAAAACCCTTAACATGTCCACTATCCAGGGATAACCCAATACAATGTCAAAAGAGTCTAACAAGTGGTTGTCAAAGTTCCTAGGAAATAATGTAGTGACCGTCGAGGATCATCTTTGTGTCATGAGACAAGACATGGAAAATTCAGGTATTGAGCATGGAGACATGGCCATGAGGTTATTCATTTCATCATTGACCGAAGAAGCTCTTGATTGGTTCAGAGGCCTCCCTGACAATCATCTCACGTCCTATGAAGCTTTTTCCAAATTATTAAAGAGAAGATGGTCAACAAAGAAATACGGTGGGACGGTTGGAGCTCAATTCAATCAAATAAAGAAAAAGGAGAATGAGACAGTGAAGAAATTCAATACTAGATTTGACATGTTGTACAACCATATTCCAACGGAATTCCGTCCTAAAGGCTCATTAATCTATCTCCTTTATATGAATGATTTTGAAGGGAAAATATGCTTCAATCTTAAGGACAAGAATCCCATGTCGTTGGCATAGGCCAAAGAATACATGGCTGACATTGAAGAGAACCTCCTTTATTCAAGGGTAGAGACTTTTCAATACCCTTGTATCAAGGTAGAAGCAAAGACTAAGGTTTCCAACAACAACTCTCCTAATCCCATTTCCCTCTTGACTCGGAAGATAGGTCAGATGAGCACTCAGTTTATCTAGGTGTAAAACCAGATTATGGTCTGTTTGACCACAGTAGAGAGGAATCAATCTGCTCCCAAACCTCAGATTTCCAGACAACAAAGAGATTCCACGGGGTGAAATATAAGGCCTTGACAAGAGGAAAAGGCCCCGGATACTTTGAAACTAGTTGGGATGGTTGACACAGAATCTTGGTGCCTTCCATGCCAAGAACCTCACAGAGAAGATGAATGCCCCCGACGAGATGAAGATTCTCCTGATGATATGAATTTCATGGATATGATTTGCATGTTCAAGATGAACAAGTCACGCAAGAACATATCAATGAAGCCAGAAGATAAGGAGAAAGAGAGGGGAGACTTCATGCTTTGAATTAGTTAACAGATGATCAAAAGAAGGAATTAAGGAGGATGAAATATTTGACCTACACTAGAAGGAATACAACTTCAGCCCTTCCATCACAACCTGACACTCCTCTTCCATCAACAGAGATGGTGGCCCTACCACCTCCACCTCCAGTACATGAGTTTCTTCCTAATCCAACTCCCACAGATGAGATTCAGTTGAATATAAATGTCGCAAGCATGTTTGGAAAATTGAATATGACAGTCCGAGTAACAGAGATGTGCAAGATCCCTTCTGTGAAAAGGGAAATCTTGAATATATTACAGGCACCGACCGAGAAGGAAGACCCTCCTATCATCTTGAACACTATGTATCTCGATCGACAAAGAGATAAGAATCCTCCCTTCTATCTTTCATTAGGCATGAATGGCCTCCGCTTAAACAACTGTATGCTTTATTCCATGGCCTCAACAAATGTTATTTCATTGAAGGTGATGGAACATATTGGTTTGAAGACAACCCGACCATATGGTAATGTATGTGTTATTGATTCTAAAAGGCTCAAGGTTTTTGACGTGTGTGAGGAAGTTGAAGTTTTTCTAATTGATTTTCCACATATCAACATCCTCATGGAAATAGTAGTGATCGATGTTCCGAATGCATGGGGGATGCTCTTATCGAGGAGTTGGTCTACTGCCCTTGGGGGTTTCCTTAGCATGGACCTTACCCATGCACACATCCCCATGGGATATGGCACCTTTGAGATACTATATAGTCAAGAGAGAGTTGATAGGCATGTGATGGATCCTAATGGTCCTAATTACATCAATGAATGCAATTATGATGTGCCTCCACAGATTATTGAGTATGATCCATATTAGCTACCCTTCATGCAGGACGACTCCATAGACATGATTCTCCCGTGGATAGATGAATACAAAGAGAAACGTATGAAGTACCAAGGGAAAGAGCCAGGGTATATCCAAATTTTGAAGAAAAAGGATGAAGAATGTGAAGAAACCATCAAAGGGATGGTCAACACAGAGCATCCTTCATATCCACACATTGAGAGTATACCTTGCATCAATTTCAATGAAGGAAGTCTTGCGTTCATGTGGGACAAGAGAAAGGGAAAGCCCAAGTATGACTAGAGAGATGACAACTCATGGCTTGGCCCTTACGTCGTCAAGAATAAGTCCGATAAATAAAAGTACTATCTCACATCCTTGGATGGGAGAAAGATGCCATTGCCAGTGGATCTATCTCTTCTCCAACCTTATGTTTGGGGCACTTGATTTCTTCAGGACCCAGTCCCTAGGTAAGTAGGTACGTCATCTTGCTTTCCTTGCATTTTCATCTTGATTGTCCATATTAGTTTATATGCATTTCATTTTCATTTTTCTCTACTTACATATTGATTTCATGTTTAATTTATAAGTTTTTTGAAAAAATGACAAAAGTTTATTTTCTAGATTAGTTTTCATTTGAATTCTTATATGGACGAAGGGTGATAGCACCACCCTAGATGCTCTGATGTTTTTGTTTGAGTTTTGGCAGGCAGGTCTACCAGGAGATGTTGCGGTTCTCATGCACTCTAGGACAAACACGTGTCCCCAAGTAGGAGCCAGATGTCATCCCCATTTTGTGGGATAACTAAGGAGATCATGTCTCGTGGCCCTCAAGTTGCAGATATGGAGCACCGAGAGATGACATGACCAACAATATCCACTTGCATAGATGGAGACCCTTCTCACCACCACAGAGGTCAGGATTTTCAGATGGCATCCCCCACACCAGATGGTTTCTGAGAGGCATTGGGCCTTGATCCATGAGGTACAAGTCAGGTATTATGGTGAATGCCATTTCAATATTTAAGGAATTTTGAGAATGTTGTATCTTAGACTGCTTGATATTTCATGACATATGCTTGGACATTATGCCTTTTTCCCTATTTCACCTTGGTGATTGACATTATGACCTAGTAAGTGGTCTTCTTCGGGAATGGGTTTGCCACTAGGAACTCCCTTGAAGAGCCATCGTATCGTTCCCAACCATACTTACCACTTTTCATCACCTAACACCCCCCATTTCCTCGTCTCTTGGGATTTTAGGGTGTATTGAACCAAGAAGGGGTTGTCCCTCATTATATGGTAAGAAGGGGTTGAAGGCCAAAGGGATTGTTGTTGGATAAAATGATAAAATCCTATATATAGACCTTCTAAATGCTTTGCCCAGGGATCCCCGGAGAAATCAATGAAATGCTTCTCTGTAAGAAAAGGGGGCCCTACAAGAATAAATGATAGTGAATGCTTAGGGGGTTAGCTGGAGGATAGGAGGTCTCATCACGAGTCGACCTATCATGATCATGGGTATCTAACAGTATGACATTACCATCATCTGGCCACCAATCCAGGGTAGTGGCTCTCAGTTACACAACTAAGAGAAAGGGGGTCTCATCACGAGCCAACCTTCTCATTTCTGCAAGGTATTTGTGAGTGACACTGTCATTATCAGGAAACCATGCCAGGACAGTGGCCTTCAACTCATTCCATAAAACATGAAAGACATAAAGAATGGAAAGAGGATGGGATTGGAAAAAGTGCATTGCAAAGGAAGGTGCCACACACCCTCTAGAAAGGAACCCATGAATGAGACACTACAACCCCTAGTATGTCATGAAACCCATTCCTAGTGAGTCTTGATTCATAATCACTTCATATACTTTACATGGCTTAGAGAGGGACCACTTGGGAAACACTCCTTGACCTAGGGAAAGATCTACACAATAGGACACCTCGTCAATCCTCCCATATCCTAACTTGGCAAGTTGCATAATGTCTTTGAACATTTACATG
>JASDQU011404203.1:26463-37644 GCA_032191745.1 Picea mariana
GCACTAGAACTAGAAATGCACAAGATCTTTAACATCTCATCTATACACGTCCAATTGTACACCAGATCTTTAACATCTCATTGATACACCTCCAATTGTAGATCTCAGACTAAAAATTAAATCCTTAATCTAATTTACAAAAGTTATTTCATTTATTTGAAGATTAAGAAAGATTGCGTGGATAGAATTTACCGAATTCATTACTCTTGTCTTACTTCTCCTCTTTTGTTTGACTTCTCTTCTTTATGCATGTTCATCTTAGAGGAATTGACTGCAAGTAACCTCCAATGAAAAAAACTATCATAAAATTATCAAGCCCTTAAGAACTATAAGTGGCTCTAATACCTATTGATAAAATATAGACAGGAACAACAACATGGCCGAAAAGGTTCACTAGCCAACACTTATTGTATTCACATCAATGTTACATATTTACAATATAATGGGTTATGCCACCTCATAGAGATATTTTCTCTAGATCCTAAAATCATGCATGATGACTAGGCTAGGCAATCTTAACTAACTCATTAGTCATCACTTGAGGATATATTACTAATATCCTAAATGAATAATATAAATATAGGTGACAATTAGACTTAGTGATTGGTTAAGGTAAGCCATGGGCTAACATAAGGCTTATAAATATCAATGCAATAAGATTTTTGTTTCAGCTTTGCTTTTGTGCTTAAGTATTGCTTTATCATTATTGAGTTAAGCTAGCTTTCTCTAGCTTGTCTCTTGCTTATTTAATTATACTTTTAGCACTTATTTTGCAGCCTTTATTATCTCCTATATGCTGACATATATCATTGAATTTTGATGCAATTAGGGACAACAAGATTAACTTGCTTATCCAACTAACATATGATATCATATACTTGGTTTTCTTTGTGTCTTGACAGGTTACTTAAATCATTGGCAAGATTAAGAAACCCCCTAGACTCATCTCCAAGTTCCCTTTTCCATCTAGAAACTTGATCTTTAGGGGATTCTATTCATACATATCATTTTCCATCTCATTTCCCCCAGGGTCATCGGGATTCCCCCCTTGAGTTGACTACCTCACCTATAAAGTGACGGGAACACCTACCTAAGCTGACAGTGGATAGGTGCTCTCCTAGTTGTCACCATTTTGGTGGTTGGGTTGGGATTTTCCCAACCTAAAACTTGTGCGATAACATTTTGGTGTCATTGCTGGGGAGGATTTTGAATCCTCTTCTGAACCCTAACGACACTTTGGCAAGCTATCCCAAAGCCTTTCCCCTAGCTTGCTTGGTGACTCCACCCAAGGAACATTCCCTTTCCACCTTTCTTGATGAACTCTTCTTGAATCTCATCTAGTGACTCCACCTTCCCATAACCCTTCCTCTTCCAAACCTTTTCCCCCTGGGAGGTTCAAACCTTCTAAGGTCTACCAAAGAAGGCCTCCCCTCAAGTCTCCCATTGTCAAACCCCTTTTTCATGGTACCCTTCCCCTTGCTCCAATGGCTTACCCTTGGGCAAAATACCTCTACAAAACCCTTAACATGTCCACTATCCAGGGATAACCCAATACAATGTCAAAAGAGTCTAACAAGTGGTTGTCAAAGTTCCTAGGAAATAATGTAGTGATCGTCGAGGATCATCTTTGTGTCATGGGACAAGACATGAACAATTCAGGTATTGAGCATGGAGACATGGCCATGAGGTTATTCATTTCATCATTGACCGAAGAAGCTCTTGATTGGTTCAGAGGCCTCCCTGACAATCATCTCACGTCCTATGAAGCTTTTTCCAAATTATTAAAGAGAAGATGGTCAACAAAGAAAGACGGTGGGACGCTTGGAGCTCAATTCAATCAGATAAAGAAAAAGGATAATGAGACAGTGAAGAAATTCAATACTAGATTTGACATGTTGTACAACCATATTCCAACGAAATTCCATCCTAAAGGCTCATTAATCTGTCTCCTTTATATGAATGATTTTGAAGGGAAAATACGCTTCAGTCTTAAGGACAAGAATCCCATGTCGTTGGCACAGGCCAAAGAATACATGGCTGACATTGAAGAGAACCTCCTTTATTCAAGGGTATACACTTTTTAGTACCCTTGTATCAAGGTAGAAGCAAAGACTAAGGTTTCCAACAACAGTTCTACTGATCCCATTTCCCTCTTGACTCGGAAGATAGATCAAATGAGCACTCAGTTTATCTAGGTGTAAAACCAGATTATGGTCTGTTTGACCACAGTAGAGAGGAATCAATCTGCTCCCAAACCTCAGATTTCCAGACAACAAAGAGATGCCACAGGGTGAAATATAAGGCCTGACAAGAGGAAAAGGCCCCGGATACTTTGAAACCAATTGGGATGGTTGACATAGAAGCTTGGTGCCTTCCATGCCAAGAACCTCACAGAGAAGATGAATGCCCCCGACGAGATGAAGATTCTCCTGATAATATGAATTTCATGGATATGATCTGCATGTTCAAGATGAACAAGTCACACAAGAACATATCAATGAAGCCAAAAGATAAGGAGAAAGAGAAGGGAGACTTCGTGCTTTGAATTAATTAACAGATGATCAAAAGAAGGAATTAAGGAGGACGAAATATTTGGCCTACACTAGAAGGAATACAAATTCAGCCCTTCCATCACAACCTGACACTCCTCTTCCATCAACAGAGATGGTGGCCCTACCACCTCCACCTCCAATGCATGAGTTTCTTCCTAAGCCAACTCCCACAGACGAGATTTAGTTAAATATAGATGTCACAAGCATGTTTGGAAAATTGAATATGACAGTATGAGTAATAGAGATGTGCAAGATCCCTTCTATGAAAAGGGAAATCTTGAATATATTATAGGCACCGACCGAGATGGAAGACCCTCCTAATGTCTTGAACACTATGTATCTCGATCGACAAAGAGACAAGAATCCTCCCTTCTATCTTTCATTAGGCATGAATGGCCTCCGCTTAAACAACTGTATGCTTTATTCCATGGCCTCAACAAATGTTATTTCATTGAAGGTGATAGAACATATTGGTTTGAATATAACCCGAACCTATGGTAATGTATGTGGTATTGATTCTAAAAGGCTCAAGGTTTTTGGCGTGTGTGAGGAAGTTGAAGTTTTTCTGATTGATTTTCCACATATCAACATCCTCATGGAAATAGTAGTGATCGATGTTCCGAATGCTTGGGGGATGCTCTTATCGAGGAGTTGGTCTACTGCCCTTGGGGGTTTCCTTAGCATGGACCTTACCCATGCCCACATCCCCATGGGATATGGCACCTTTGAGATACTATATAGTTAAGAGAGAGTTGATAGGCATGTGATGGATCCTAATGGTCCTAATTACATCAATGAATGCAATTACGATGTGCCTCCACAGATTATTGAGTATGATCCATATGAGCTACCCTTCATGCAGGAAGACTCCATAGACGTGCTTCTCCCGTGGACAGATGAATACAAAGAGAAACGTATGAAGTACCAAGGGAAAGATCCAGGGTATATCCAAATTTTGAAGAAAAAGGATGAAGAACGTGAAGAAACCATCAAAGGGATGGTCAACACAGAGCATCCTTCATATCCACACATTGAGAGTATACCTTGCATCAATTTCAATGAAGGAAGTCTTGTGTTCATGTGGGACAAGAGAAAGGGAAAGCCTAATTATGACTAGAGAGATGACAACTCATGGCTTGGCCCTTACGTTGTCAAGAAGAAGTTCGATAAATAAAAGTACTATCTCACATCCTTGGATGGGAGAAAGATGCCATTGCCAGCGGATCTATCTCTTCTCCAACCTTATGTTTGGGGCACTTGATTTCTTCAAGACCAAGGCCCTAGGTACGTCATCTTGCTTTCCTTGCATTTGCATCTTGATTGTCCATATTAGTTTATCTGCATTTCATTTTCATTTTTCTCTACTTACATATTGATTTCATGTTTAATTTATAAGTTTTTTGAAAAAATCACAAAAATTTATTTTCTAGATTAGTTTTCATTTGAATTCTTATATGGACGAAGGGTGATAGCACCACCCTAGATGCTCTGATGTTTATGTTTGAGTTTTGGCAGGCAGGTCTACCAGGAGATGTTGCGGTTCTCATGCACTCTACGACAAACACATGTCCCTAAGTAGGAGTTAGATGTCATCCCCATTTTGTGGGATAACTAAGGAGATCATGTCTCTAGGCCCTCAAGTTGCAGATATGGAGTGTCGAGAGACGACATGACCAACAATATCCACTTGCACAGATGGAGACCCTTCTCACCACCACAGAGGTCAAGATTTTCATATGGCATCCCCCACACCAGATGGTTTCCGAGAGGCACTGGGCCTTGATCCATGAGGTACAAGTCAGGTATTATGGTGAATGCCATTTCAATATTTAAGGAATTTTAAGTATGTTGTATCTTAGACTGCTTTATATTTCATGACATATGCTTGGACATTATGCCTTTTTCCCTATTTCACCTTGCTGGTTGATATTATGACCTAGTAAGTGGTCTTCTTCGGGAATGGGTTTGCCACTAGGAACTCCCTTGAAGAGCCATCGTATCATTCCCAACCATACTTACCACTTTTCATCACCTAACACCCCCCATTTTCTCGTCTCTTGGGATTTTAGGGTGTATTGACCCAAGAAGGGGTTGTCCCTCATTATATGGGAAGAAGGGGTTGAAGGCCAGAGGGATTGTTGTTGGATAAAATGATAAAATCCTATATATAGACCTTATAGATGCTTTTCCCAGGGATCCCCGGAGAAATCAATGAAATGCTTCTCTGTAAGAAAAGGGGGCCCTACAAGAATAAATGATAGTGAATGCTTAGGGGGTTAGCTAGAGGATAGGAGGTCTCATCATGAGTCGACCTATCTAACAGTATGACATTACCATCATCTGGCCACCAATCTTGGGTAGTGGCTCTCAGTTACACAACTAAGAGAAAGGGGGTCTCATCACGAGCCAACCTTCTCATTTCCGCAAGGTATTTGTGAGTGAAACTGTCATTATCAGGAAACCACGCCAAGACAGTGGCCTTCAACTCATTCCATAAAACATGAAAGACATAAAGAATGGAAAGAGGATGGGATTGGAAAAAGTGCATTGCAAAGGAAGGTGCCACACACCCTCTAGAAAGGAACCCATGAATGAGACACTACAACCCCTAGTATGTCATGAACCCCATTCCCAGTGAGTCTTGATCCATAAGCACTTCATATACTTCACATGGCTTAGAGAGGGACCACTTGGGAAACACTCCTTGACCTGGGGAAAGATCTACACAATAGGACACCTCGTAAATCCTCCCATATCCTAGCTTGGCAAGTTGCATAATGTCTTTGAACATTTACATGTTTGATCGGGTAATATTTGATGCACATGCTTAGGTGGATCATTTATCGATTTTATTTACTCACCATGATATTATGACTTGAGATCCTTGGAGGGCGTCCTTATTTGTCTTTGTAGGACCTAGTTGGTGGATAGTTTTTGAGGAACAAGCCTAACTTGGACTTCCATGGGGCTTGAATCCCACAGGTTGGATGCCAAGGTCCCGCATGTTGTATGAGAGAGACATACCTTCGGAAGCCTAGAAGACATCATGGATGACATGACCTAACCGTTACATGCCAAACATTTTGCCGAGGAGAGGTAAAATGTCACTTTTAGAAGTTTGAAGTCACCTAGAAGGGATAGGGTTTGGTGGTGAATATGTTGTTCATTGACACATGGACGTTTTGAGGAGAAGAAGACCTTGCACATGAGGAGATGGCCTAGATGAGTGACATGTGGCCTTTGGAGGCCTAGCTATGCATCTCCAACTCCAACGACTTCCTCCTAGTGTCAAAACATCCCCTAAAGGCAGGATGTCATCTTACTTTAGGGTTTTCTTTTGTGTAAAAGTGAATTGTTTAATATTACTTTGTTGCAAGGGGTAAGATAAGGGTTGTGTACCCCTTATCTAATGTTTTACCCCTGCTAATGTAGAAAAACTATGTCAATGACATTTTGTATAAATAGAGATCATAAGATCTCATTTTGAATCATAACTCTCCCATTGTGAGAAGTAGAGGACTGAAATTTTTTGCTACCCTTGAGGATTTTTGCTATCTTGTGCTATGATATGGTGTCTCTTTGGTTGTGGAGTTGAAGATGATGATGTGCTAGCTCTTGGAGGTCATTTGTTTTCTATTGTGGTGGTTTATCTTGGCATCTTATGGTTTATCTTGTTGCTATTGGATTGGTAACGCTTTTTACTTGTTGCTATCATTTGTAATTCAAGATCAAGGTTGATTTTGCTAAGGCTAGGTAGGGAGTATAAGTTCCTACACACCTACTTTATCTCCATCATAATTTTAAGCATAGAATTCTTGTTCGCAAGGGTTTTCTAAGGAAGTATAAGGGCATACACCCCTTAGTCTTAAACCCTAGCTAAGGTTACTTGCCTTGGGGAATAAGAGGATTTATACCCCAAAGGAGGTAGTAGCTCTAGCTATTTATTTTGACCCCATTAACCCATAATTAAAGGCACTAATCGTTGCATTGGAGAAATAAAGCATTGCATTGGTAAACGTGAAAGTTTCAAGTTTTAAAGTCTCTCACTTGGAAGTTGTTCCTTGAGTCTTAGCCTTTCTTGTTTCATTGAGGCGTCCTCTTTCATCCACTAGAACTTATTGTTGTTATAAAACTAACCTACAACCATTACGGATGCAGAAAGCTAACTCTCTAACCCTAGATAACTCCTAAACTAACCCTAGGAATTGGCCGCCACTTTTCCCTAACAAACTACTAACCCCAGCGCACTTTTTGAGCTAGTTAGAAGTGATTTTCATTGGATTATTTTTCTATCATAAATCTTGGTTTGATACAGCCATAAGGATGATAAATATCACTGCAGTAAGAGTTTTGTTTCAGCCTTGCTTTTGTTCTTAATTATTGCTTTATCATTGTTGATTTAACCTAACTTTCACTAGCTTGTCTCTTGCTTATTTAATTATACTTTTAGCACTTATTGCCACCTCTATTATCTCCTATATGATGATATATATTATTGAATTTTGCTGCAATTAGGGACAGCAAGATTAACTTGCTTATCCAACTAAGATATTATATAATATACTTGTTTTTTTTGTGTCTCGGGCACGTATTCACACTCGACAAGTTACTAAAATCATTGGAAACCTTAAGCAACTAGTCATATCCAAGTTCCCTTTTCCATCTAGAAACTTGACCTTTACGGGATTCCATCCATACATATCGTTTTCCATCTCATTTCCCCCAGGGTCACTAGGATTCCGCCTTGAGGTGACTACCTCGCCTCTAAAGTGATGGGAACACCTGCCTAAGGTGATAGTGGGTAAGTGCTCTCCTAGTTGTCACCATTTTGGTGGTTGGGTCGGGCATGTTGTCATCCTTATACACACTTGAAAACGTGAGCTAAGTCCTGCTCACTTAGTGTGTCCTCGGAGGCACAATGCCTAGGTTCAAAGTCTACGCTGTCACTTTGATTTGAACCTCTTCCGTCTAGGATAACTCCTAGGGAAGCCAAGGGGGGTAGACCCTAGTTACTAGATGAGATTAAGAGTTTAATGTTCTAGGATTTAGTTTTAATAAGTTAAAAGTTCAGAGGAAATCTATCCTATGATGTCAAGCAGCAAATGCAAGATGGAATAATTAAATATGAAGAATCAGGCCGTTTCCTAGGACAACTAAGACTAGTGCCTAAGATTGGGCAAGGGGTCAACTAAGTTAGGGGGATATTCGTTACAAGATAATTTACAAGTTATAAGTGTTACAACAAGGTAGATAAATCTAGATACAAAAGAATATACCAGATATACAAAGTTGCACTAAACTAGATACAAGATATACAATATACTAACAAGTGCTTGAAATGTGCAGGAAAAGAGGATACTCAACATGAACAACCATCAACACATCAAGCCAAGCATGCTCACAATAGATAGAATTCTATTGGACTGCTTATCAATGGCATAAAGACACAAAGCACTCAAGACCCAGTCAAGAGAATGCCTCCAAGTGGATGCACACTTCTTGAAGGATCACAACACAAATTGGTAATACAAGATAGATGAAATTCTTGAAGATGTAAAGTACTCTAGATGAAAAAGATATAACCACTTAGATATTATTCTACAACAGATAAATTAACTTGCATATAGAAATAAAGACAATAATATCAATGTGCTTGCAAGTGTGAAATTGAAATGCCAATGTTGTAGATCGAAGATTAAGTTAAGTGATTAAGTGCGATTTAATTTTAATCCTATCTAAATTTCAACCCAAAACTTTCCTCCCCCAGTTACCAAGTGATTGTTGGATGCTCAAGAAGTTAGGTAACGAGGCACACCCTATCTTCATAGGTTAGCCCTAATATCAAAGTGCTCCGGAAAGGACGTTGTGCGCCATGAGACCGTCCCTGGCCTAGCACCTTCCGTTTCCTTCCTTCGACCCCGTTTTAAATGGCAAAGATGGTTGGTAATGGTGTCATATTAAGTCTAATAAGTTAATTATTAAACCTATGAGCTAAGTGTGTAGTGTGTTTGAGTGCTTGTAGCTTGCTCAAAAAGTGCCAAAGTATTGAAATTGAAAGAAATGAGTGTGAACTCTTAAAAAGTGAAATTGCAAATTAAGTTCTTAAGTTGTTGCGTTATTGCATGTAAATATTAAGAACTGAAAATGCTGATTGTGAAGGCTAAAGCCTTTAAAGACAAGATTGCAAGTTAAATGTTTTAGTGAGATTATTGCATGTGAAACATAAAGCAATGGAAGTAACTTGCAGAAAGTAAATGATGATTACTTAAGATATTATATAACCAGTATTGTGCATGCATGTGTGTAATATGAATATTTAAGAAATTAAAAACTTGCATGCAACAGAAAGTAAAGATCTAATCTAAGCCACCAAGGGCTCTAAGCTAGCATATGTTATGAGATCTACTCTAGATTATTTTAAGTTAAACATACATGTAGAGATCACAACTAATCTAGCTAAACTAAGCAAGGAAAGACAGAAATGAAATCTAACTAAACTTTCAAAGTAAACACTGAAAGGAAAGGAATGCAAGCCACTTGGGTACACTCCTTTGGGCTTGCTTACAGTGATTTAAATGAATAAAAGAGGAAGAAAACGGTTACCACTTCGAAAGGAGTTACTTGAGGGTGTGTTGTTCTTGAAATTGGGCAGCATGTACCCTTATCCTAGCGAGAACCTGCAAAAATCAGCAAGCTATTGCTTGTTGATTTGTGCTGCAACACACTCAAACAAAGTTATGAAATTCTTTTCTTTCAACAGAAATTCCGCACATGTAAAAACCAGAAAATTAAATGATTTAATTGACCTATCTAAGCAAGTTATATACCAGAAACTAAATGTGAAAGGAGGAAGAAGAACAAAAAATTCTTGTGAAGTTTAAGTGAAGATGAGGGTAGATTCGTCCTTGAACCTATCCCAACAACTCCTTCGAGATGATCTGAAAAACTTTCAATAAATCGTGAAATGAAATAGATAATGATTTCATGCACTAACAACACAAGATAGTTCCCATCATTAGTGAATTAAAAAACATATAAGCTAGCAATTATACAATTACTAAGCCTAGCCAAGTAAACTAATTTACCCAACAATCTATTCAATAACACAATAATATTCGAAACAAGAGCAGTATCACCTCATGAATACATGGATCATCCAGACAAATCTTGAAATCCCTGAGTCCTCCAAAGCAATTTCTTGTATTATCAAATGGGAAGAGGTTGTAGCAACAATGTTGGTCCAACCTCTTCAAGAACCAAAACCAGTGAAGCAAGATGATAATAATGAGAGAAAGAGAGAGGGAGATGGAGAGAATTTTGCAACATAACAATACTGTGAATAATGAGGGAGTGAGGGGTTTCTTAAATAGCATGAGAGGTTAAAGAGACCCCTCTTGGATCTTCAATATGTAATGATCCCAAGCCAAATTCTTTCTTGAAATCACTAACTACTATTGATCTATTGATGTGCATGTATTTATTGAGTTATTAAGTGCATACAAGATTCATCAACACATGAAGATCACAATATATTCAAGATGTAGAAGCACAAGCAAAGATCTGACCTTTTTATTATGAGCAATGTAAGATCAATACAATAGATGGCCGATCTGGCATAAACCTCAGATGGTCGTACAAGCAATAGATATGAGCTGCTACAAAATGCTCTCGACAATACAAAATAAGCCTCCAAAGGCTGGATATATAATGAAGACTAAATCAAGTAGATCTGAGCCGTACTAATGCTCAACCTCCAAGCTGGAAAGTGCCACGCCTTGCTAGAATGCTGAAGCCCTCAATAATTCGGCCCTGCTACCAAAAGTGTCCAATCATCCCGAGAAATATGCCAAATGATAGATCGGGCAACTGTAAGGACAACCTAGATGTCCAAATCTCCCAGATCCCTCTCAATCTCTGTAGATCTGAATTCCTTCACTGAATGGTGTGCCCCACTGGATGACTGAAACCCTAGTTGGTTCGGCCCTGATGAAGGAGGCCTCCAAATGCTCTGAAACTCTCCAAGAATATAGATCCAGCTATGAGAATCCCGTGGGAGAAGTTTTGGACTCAGATCTCAAGCAGATCTCCCTAGATCCGAGTTTTACTGAATCACAGGACGTCGCCTATGGCTCCAAGACGTCCCAATCTGAAGACAAATGTAGAATGATGATAACCCTCCAGAAAATCCCTCAAACTGATGGTCCTACCCCTGCAAACAAAACCCAACTGTCGGAATGGCCCCAGGCCCTCAGGATAAGCTGGATCAAACCTCCCTCTAGATGATGGTGCGCCCTTGCTAGAAACACAAGAACAATACAGCCTGCTACCTTCTGAAGTGCTAGATGGAGATGGGCTGAGACTAGAATGGTGTGGAGGAGTCTTTCATCCCCGAGACCAAGCTGCGGAACAAGGTGACTGGATATTTCACCACTGAGTTGCTAACAAGGGTTTTTATAGCAAAACCCACAAACTGAATGCTCAAGAGCAATAGAAAATGCTAATCCAAAACCAGAATGAGTAATAGGTGCGCCCCAGCCTCTTACTTATACTTTTCCTTCTAATTCTCTATTGAGTTAGGTTAACTCCCAGGGTTAATCTTCTATTCTTCTGTTGAGCTATCTTTTACTCC
>JASDQU011404203.1:47237-90073 GCA_032191745.1 Picea mariana
TTACATTAATTGCTCAAAAACATTTAATTAATTAAATAATTAAAATTCCAACCTTAGGAAAATTAATTAAATTTAATTAATAAAAAAAAAACCTATCTAAACTCGACGAAACTCCACGAAACTTTAGATAATGTCTAGCATGGTCATTTACATCAATCCTAAGCAAAGGTTACCATTGAACGAGATCATCAGAGCGCCTTCCACCACTTTGGAGGAAGCCTGGGAGGGAAAAACTCAATGGAGGTTAACCTGACTAGTTAGGCCACATTAACTCCCTGAGATGAAAAAACCCTCGATGAAAGGAACTCCCCTGATGTCAACATCCAAGGTACCTGACCTAACTATGACTCATGCTGACTCATTACATTATTAACCCACGCAGGGGTGCGGAAATTTTGTTTACAAAATTTTAGTGCTGGAACATCAGACACCAAGTAGAACCAAATACTGTCTTCGTCATAGATGTAAACTTCATGGTACATGAGTTGACCCCTAGATGAATAGGCGGTCAACAGTAGGTATTGTCCATGGGTGCCTTTGTAGGAGGCGAGGTGTACCCATCATGGATGCAGTTTTTTCCAAGCCCCTTTATTGCCTTTATTCTTTTCTTATTTATTACTTTTTCTTTCTTTTTTACTTCAAGGTCTGACCAAAGAACATTGCCTTGGCGTGGTGACCAGAGCTGACATTGTTACCCACTAGTATTTTCGCAGAAATGATAAGGCTGGCTCGTGATGAGACCCCCTTTCCCTTGGCCATGCAACCAAGGGTCATTGCCCTGGTGTGGTGACCAGATAATGGCAACGTCATACTGCTAAATACCTATGAACATAAGTGGTCGGCTCGTGATGAGACCCCCCATCCTCTTGGTTAGGCCTTGTTTTGTTATTTTTCTTTGGGTCGCCTTTGTTTCTTATCGAGAGGCCTTTTATTGCTTTCTCGGAGATCCCTAGGCGAGGCATCTCTAGGTTTTATCTCCTATGGCTTTTATCTTTTACCAGCTGCTTTTACCCCCTGGGCCTTTAGCCCCTTCTTCCCACAGGATAAAGTGTAACCCCTCAAATAGGTCATCCTAATTCCCGGACTAGGGGAATGGAATGGATGTATGGGAGATAAGATGTAAAGTGATAGTATGGTCGGAGCGAACGATGGCTCTTCAAATCCCCCCTGGTGGCTAACCAAAACCCATGGATACAAGCTTGCTAGGGCACCTCGTTAATCCCCCCAACAATGGTCAAGTGGGTTAGTGTAAGATCCAAGCAGTTGTTAGAAATGTAAGGAACCTGATGCATATATAAGAAAGTTATAACGATCAAACATGACACATCCCATGATACCTGGACCAATTACCTCATGGAGCAAGAGTCTTCTCTGATGCAAGTCCAAGCTGATGGTAATGGATGCTACTGCTGCTGACAGGACAATTCTGGTGAAGAAAAAGAAGGATGGGCCCTCCAGGGCCATGCTCAGGTCAATCCTGCTCTCGGTACTCCATGTCTAGGACCTGTGGGCCTCGAGACATGATCTCCTAGTTATCCCTAGAAACTGGGGATAACAAGTACTCTTCTTTCATGGCATCTGCCCATTCCTTCTTCTGAATGGATTCTTCAAAGCAAGTAGGCTCTTTCTCTAGGAGATCACACATCAAAGCCATATAACTGGAGAATGGCTTAGGTCTCTTTACCTGTCTCGTTGTTCCTTCGGGAACACCATACTTCTCTGCATCTTGAATAAGCTCTCTTGCCCAAGCAGGCTTTCTTTTATGGGAGATCGTCATTTGAGGAGGTTCTTGAAATTCTACTATGTCATGATCTTCTAGAATTTCCTCATTAGGGGAAGTTACGACTTCCCTCACTGGTTCTGCAGCTCTGGGAACCTCCCTCACTGATTCTGCAATTTTGGGGATTACGGGTTCCTCTTCATATACTTCTTCAAGCTGGCATCTTCTCGATTTCTTGAGCGTTGCATCTTCATCGAAGGTCACATCCCTACTGATCTCAATGTGATGGTGACCTGGTATATAAATCCTGAAGGCCTTGGAGACCTCACAGTATGCCGCAAATATTCCCTTCTTTCTTGAGGGTTCCATCTTGTTTCTCTTTTCTTTCGGAATATGTATAAATATTGGGCAGCCAAATATTTTGAGATGGCTTACCTCTGGTTTCTTTCCGGTGAACATCTCTTTTGGGGTCTTGAACCCAAGTGCACTATGGGACAATCGGTTTTGCACATATATGGCTGTCATTGCTGCTTCTGCCCATAAGCACATTGGAAGATCTTGATCGTGGATCATGGTCTTCATGGCTTCCACTATCGTTCTGTTCTTCCTTTCAGCTACACCATTTTGTTGAGGATTATAGGGAGTAGTGACTTCCCTCTTGATCCCAACATCTTTGCTGAAGTTCACAAACTCTTTTGAGGTGTATTCTCCTCCATTATCTGACCTGAGTATCTTGATCTTTCTTTCAGAAAGATTCTCTATCAAGGCTTTGAATTCCTTGAATTTGCCACTAATGGAGGACGATGGCATTGGGCCACACACATCTAAATGAATGAGTTCTAGGACTCCTTCTGCTTTGCTGTCTCCCTTCGGAAAAGGGTTCTTGATGTTCTTCCCTTGTACACATCCATTGCACATGCCTTCATGGTCAACTTTGAGTTCTGGTAAACCTGTGACAACTTTGCATATGTATGGTAGTGCTTTGTAGTTGATGTGAGCTAATCTTCTATGCCATAGTTCACATGGATTCTCAATGCCGTGGATCATGGCAGCTTCTGAGTGACCCTTTAGCTTATACAAGCCATTTTCTTCTTTTCCAATGATGATTGCTTCATTTATGGTTTCTCCTTTAATACGTTGCCTTCTGCAACCTTCACTATAGCTTCCTCAGGGTTATTACCTGTGACCTGGAACAAGGTCAACAGAACAGCAAGCAAGAGTAATATCCTTTTGATAATATGAAGCAATAGCACAAACAATCATCACAGTAGCTCCTTTGGAGCTATCACTTGTAACTTGTCTGAAGCAAAGATTAAAGGTAAGGAATACAATACGAAATGAGGTCAACACTCTCATAGTGTTGTGATCAAACATTCCACCATGGCAATCTGGAACTAACACACGAGGTTTCTCCTAGAACCTAGAGCCTTGTCCTCAAGAATGAATGCTTGTTTTTCTTCCAAGTCTCCTTCACTCAAGATGACGAGTGCTTTCTTCAACCTGTCTTCTGTACTGAGACAATACGCTATCTTGACAGAAGGTTGGGTTAGAGGATAAGCTCTATGATCTCAACTTTTAATCCATCTAATACCTTGACTTAGATTTTGATCAAAGGTTAGAATGATGGCCATGCAAAAATAATGTCATAACAAAAAGATGCATATCAGGATAATCACACCTGGGTTGCATCATTCCTTTGAATGTGTTGGATCTTGAGATCCTTCTGGATCTATGACAAGAGATCCCTTCTCTTGCAAATACTCTTTAAAGTTTAACCATTTAAACATATGTGAGTACATACCTCTGATAGCATTTGCAGGTAGTGGCTCCATTTGGCAGCAGCGGTAATCATAACCAACTCTTAAGAACTTCAAGGGTGGTTGCAACTGGTACTACGGCTGCAACTGCAACTAGTTCTGAGACTGCAACTGCAACTGCAACTTAGGGTTTTATGAGGAAACCCTAATTTTTCAAACTTCGAATTTTGAAATTCTGATCCAGGGGATAGATGCGTTGAGTTGAGGCAAGTAAGCTGGTGCAGTCAGGTTCCTAAAAATCCAACTTTTACCCCCTCAAACTTGATCTACGAATTTCCGAACTAGTGCTTCTGGTTTTTTGGTACTTCTGGTACTCTGGTTTTCTGGTTTTTTGGTACTTTGTGAAAACTAGGGTTTCACTTTCTGGGAGATCTAGCCACTGAAAAGTTGCACTGAGAATGCCAAAATGATCCTTGGGGGAGGGCACACTTTTCTAGATGGTTTTAGGGCTGAAATACCTCACCAACAAAAAGCCCTAATTTGCATGTACGACAACAGTGACGTTTTCACTTTCTCTTGTGAAAGATGTTGTCTTCAGCTTAGCTCTGATACCATGTTAATGTTTAAGCTATTATTAGAGTTCTTTGCATTTCAATAGATAACAATAGCATAAGATAAGATCACTGAGAAATACACAATCACAAGAGACACATCATTTATCCTAGGAAACCCTCATGGGGCAGAAAACCCAGCAAAACTTCCTTATTATAGATAGCCAATACAATGCCAAGAGATAACTCAAACAAGTACAGAAAGTCCTCTCCCAAAGATGTGCCTCTCTCTTTCTCTCTTCTCCAACTGCAGCTCCAAAACTTGTCTCTCAAATGAACAAGTGAGTGTGTGTCTAAGTGAGGCGCTAGCCTCCTTATTTATACAAGTCTGGCACGTGTGGAAGTGTCTCTTCACTGGCAGGGCCGACTTCTCAATCTGGGTGGTTATAACCACCTTTAATATATTTTGGGGCCTCTTTAATATATTATGGGGCCGCTTTAATATATTATGGGGCCGACTTCGTATTCTGCCTATTACAATTACATTTTGACCAATCCGCAAAAGGGGATTTGGTCCTTTACAATAGCCGACATAATCAATCCGCAATGGGGATTGATCCAATGAATAATATATCAAATAATAGTCAGAATACGCTTTGCAGTTACATTATTTCAACACTCTTTGAGCTTTAGCTTTAAGAAAGAAGAAGGGATCCTTATAACTTTTGGATCTTAGAAGGGAAGTACAAGAAAGGAAGAATAAGAGAAACTTCGCTGATGAAGTTGAAACCCCCTAGGGTGCCCCGGAAGCCTTGATTTCGCCAAAATTTGGCAGAATCTCCCCTTGTACCTGTCATTGCTGCAAGAAAACAGCAAACAAAGTTCGTTAAAATATGATAGAAAAGATTTTAAAACTAAAACAATTTATCAAAAATTTTCTAAGGCAAAAATTGAAATTTTTTAGACTTTTTGGACAGTTTGCATGAACTAAACTTAGGCTCTCCTAGCTGTTTCTGTTTGCTGTCCTAAAACAAGAAGCATAGGACAGTTAGTTAGCTTGATTTTAAACTCAAAACAAGACACTTAACTAGCTTCAAATCTAGGAAAAAATAGGCTAGAAAATGCCCTAGATCTACTTCTTTAAATTGAAAAAATTCTAAATTAGATCTAGAAACTTTGCATGCAAAGGAAACTAATTTAAACTTTTGATTTAAGACTAACTTCTTAAGCATGCAATGAAAGAGTAACCAAATAATTTTAAAGAGAAATGAGAGGGAGAAGAAGAAACTCTTTTCTTTCAAAAATTGAAAGTTTATGGGCGATGAGGTCCTTTGATGAAGAGTAGAGGGAGCTCAATCTTTTGAAAATCTTGGACAATGACGGTTGAAGCAATGACCTATCAATCCTCCAAGCTTGGAGAACCTGCAACAATGTACTTCAATCCTGCAACCACTTATTAAAAAGGTCTTTCCTACAAACAACGCTCAAATATGCATGTTAGTTTAACCGAAAACGAAACCTGCAATACAAAAGTCTATGATTTATAAGGAAGAAATAAGATGAATCAAACTAGATTTATCTTACCCTACTGTATGATAGCATACCTTCAAAACCTTGCAAATAGAATACAAAATTGAAATACAAGATACAAGTTACCTCATAAAAGCAATACTAGATCCAAGCATCCACACATAGCATCCACAACAATAGAACTCCAAAGTCTTCTTTATTCAGTTTCAGAAAATGATACAATGATACAATAGTGGTCTATGTTCCCAAGCTCCAACTCTCATGAATGGAGGAGGGGTAGCCTTTCCTTTATAGCTTTAGGTGGTGATAACTTCAATGAGGGAATGCGTGAACTAAGAGGGAGATGGGCATTAGGGTTAGGGTAAATGCATGAGTGAAGGGGAGATGCGTGAGGTTAATGGGAGTGATGAGTGGAGTGGATAGGGAGTGGTGTGGAGTGGAGGGTGAGTGAAGTGGAGCGAAGTGAGGTGGAGTGTAGTGGGAGTTAGGAAATGCGTCGACACTTTGGGAAGTGCGCCACTCATCTAGAATGTGCCAACTAGGAAGGTGGGGTCGAGTTCCTTCATTGGGATCTCCCCCATGTCCACATCACCCTCAATCAAGTTGCCTTCACCTTAGCTTAACTTGCCTAGGCTTTCAGTCGACTGGGGACATGAGAAAAACATGTTTCCAACATGTTCCCCAGTTCTCCTAAAAAATAGGAAATGAATTTAATTACCCCTTTTTCCGTAAATTTCGAGTAAAATTCATTTTTTGAGTGATAATAATCACTTTTTTGTCTCGAAAGAAGGGAAATAGGGGTTTACATGATACTCTGGACTGGAAAACGACCATAAATATGGCATCTGACAATGTTTGATGCCATATTTTTACAATTTATTGACTCAGAATTAAAAAATTCCATTTTTGCGGGAATTTAATTAATTCACTGAAACATTAAAAAAAAACCTATCAAACCTAGCCGTAATTTCCAAATGACTCAATCAAGATGACCTAGTATGAGCTTATATACAATTAAACAGTAGACATTGGTTTTCCATGCCAAGGCCTAACCTCTAGCAAGTACTCCAGCTCTGGAGTCAGTCTTCTGAGTGAAAAAACTTACGCCCACAAAGGCAAGCAAAAAAAATAATTAACAAGTGAAAAAAAACACTCTAGAGTCTAGAGTACATGCTCGTTTCTAGGTCTTATGTGGCCAATACCCTTTTACAATATCTCATACTCAGGTCATTTATTACAATGGTGGAAATGAGGAAAAAGGTGGTCTTTTGCAAGACTGGCTGAACTCAGAACTCTGTCATATGACCATTGATTGCTCATTCTTTGGCGGCTCTTCAGGAAATCCAGCTTGTGCAAACTAGTGGATAACAGGTCCCTATGTTTCTTGCTGAGAAGCCTTTTATTGCTTTCTCGGGGATCCCTGGGCGAAGCATCTGAAGGTTTTGTTCTTTTGGCTTTTATCTTTTGCCGGCTACTTTTACCCTCTGGGCCTTTCGCCCCTTCTTCCCACAAGGTAAGGTACAACCCTTTGCTAGCTTGGCAAACCCAATGCCCGAACCAATGTATGGGGTGGATGAACTTATGGGTATGGATCTGCTATATATGGATATAAAGCCGCGCGAAGGGAAGCTTTGACTAGTAATGCCTATGCCTCTAGGACTAGTGTTGGGTCACCAGGGTATAGATATGAAACTAGATCATCGATTGGACTTGGATCTGTAAGGTATGCTACTGATGGGTAATTTGGATAAGCTATTCATGCTGTTGATGCTGCTACTAGGTATGGATCTCTATATAGATCTTGATCTGGAACAACATAGTATTGGTCTCGCTTACGATCTTTATCTGGAAGGTACGCTAGACAAAGTGGTAGTGGGTAAGCTAGGGCAGGAAGGGATGCTAGACAAAGGGGTAGTGGATAAGCGGATATTGCTGATGGAGAAACTACTCCTGTTGGGTATGGAACATCTCGTGCTACTGTCTCTGCTTATGTTGTTGGTCTTGGACTTGCTCCTGCTCTTGGGTTTCGATCTCGATCTGGATCTTCACCTGGATCCTCCGGAGTTGGATCACACTCATCGGGCACTGCATCCGGAGCATCAAACTATAAATGCCTTCTATAGGAATATTCCATATTTTATCTAATACCAAATCACAATCTAATGATTGTTAAAACTACAACTCTGATTAAAAAAAATGATAACACCATGATAATTGATAAAAACAAATATTTTCTACATTATGAACATAAAAATAATGAATAAATATTTATAATATTCCACATCATTGTGTACATGAAAAGTTACAATTAACACCCAACTAAAACATAATAACTTGGCAAACACAATTTAAAAGTGAAATACCATGATTTCAAATATTACTGAGACTCAACTAAATCAAACCAATAAATGATATAAACAAAATATTTGAGTCCTTAGTATATTATATTTCATCATGTATGTAATATGTATAGTATATTGTATGCAGATCTTACAGTATGTATAGAGACCAAAAGGGTCAAAGGGTCGAGTGGATCCTGAAATGAAGAGGTGAGAGGGAAAATATGAAAAGTGTTAAGTATGGTGGGAACGGACGATGTCCTTTTATGAACCCACCCGATGGAAACTCAAACCTTAATGGGAACCAACTTGCTAGGGCATCCTGTCATTCCCCCCTAGGTGTGGACAAGTGGAAAGGCATAAGGTCCAAGCACACGTTAGAAGTAAAAAGAATTAAATGCACATATTCAAATGTTTTGAGAATCAGAGTGACACATACCATGATACCCGGACTCATTACCTCATGGAGCAAGACCTACTGCTGCTGAAGGACCAAGCCGATGGGATGGATGTTGCTGCTGCTAACAAGGTGGAGATCCTGAAGAAGAAAGATGGGCCCCCCAGGGCCAGGCTCAAGTCAATATGGCTCTCGGTACTCCATGTCTAGGACCCGTGGGCCTCGAGACATAATCTCCTTAGTTATCCCTAGGCTAGGGGATAACACAGTGCTTGGTAAGCCTTTGCTCGGGAAGGAGTGAAATTGTGCAAAAGCAAAACACTATGTGCGAACCATATCAGCCTCCTCCTTCCTTTTCCAATTTCTTGGCCTTCCTTATTCGTCCCATATTATAATTATTAATGTAACACCTCACACACATAATAAATTAAGTAATGACCATTAATTCTAATAAGAGCTTTTCAAGTCAGTTAAGAGAAAGCTGAAAGTGATTTACAATTAGGAGATAGTCAGACCATAAGTGATAGCATGGATGCATCTGTGGCAGCATACTGTTTGGGTTGAATCAGTGATAGTGCAAGTTGTCATAGAATATACCTCAATAACTTGGAGTAAGGATAGATAAGATAAGATAATTTATTAATGTCCAACAAAAGACCACAGAAATAGGTCAAAGGGACTAAAAAAGTACATCCAATGTTGGTACAAAGTGGGAGTGCCAAGGCATCTCCTAGAACAATGCTAAAAGCAGAAGATAATAATGACAGAGGATGACAGGATTTTTCAAGTCTTGAAGGAAGCCATTGACAAGTTTATTGAGTTGAATTGATTCGATTCACCCCCTTTTCCAATTGCAGGGAATGCCTCAAGTGCTGCAAAGGAACTTCTGACAACCGAGTGAAATGTGACTATGAACTTCAACTCATAATATGCCATCTCACACCTTCCAAGTCCAAGAATTGACTTAATGGATCTGTATGCATGCCTTACAGAGGTGTCACCATGTAAGATCCCAAACTCTTGCAAATGAGTTATGATTCTAGATTTACAAGGCGCACAGGGTGGGTTGCAGCTTTCTTTTTCTGTTGTAAGGAGAGGCAATATCTGTTGACGGTGCTTGGAAGATACAGTGAAGGTATACTGATGGATAATTGTAGCTGGAGCTTAGGTGGTATTGCTCCATTGTATGGTCTGTTTTTAATTCAGTTTTGTTAGTCTTGGTAAGTGAACTGTCTATAGAGCCATAGGCCCTATTTAAGATTAGCTATACAACATAAATTCTGATCTATCAGCTGCTAAGCCTTTTGTATTTGGATGTTACTTCAGACCAATATACTTAATATGCTAAAACATTTGCACACCTACATGTCATTGACCTTAAACCATTTTCTCTTTTGCAATAATGAGTGTTTGAACTTTGGCATCATATTGTATTCGTACTTGAGCCATTACAAAATAAAACAGTGGTGCACTGAGTACATTTTTTAGTACGTTTTATGTAATTTTTGTTCTTTTGTAAGGCATTAACATGGCACATTCTGGATTGCAGAAGGAAATAATGACTCAAAATAAAGATAAATATCGCTTTCAACAAGTACGTATTTCTGTCATTTCTCTCCTGTTTTTTCGGTTCCACTCCTTGTTCTTTTCTTTTTTAGGGGCAATTAATCATGTACCTTTTACATTTTTTGCCTTACCTGAACAATTGTTGACAGAGTTGTTAATTACATTGGCAATAGAAAGGCTACACATGGAAAGTTGGAAACTTATTTTACGAGATTTTCTGCTCTTTATGGCTTGGGGCATTCCTGGTTGCATTCTAACTACCTCCTTCTTTATATCTATCCACATTTAGACTGTCTTTCTCGGCTTTGCTAAAGGAGTTCAGAAATACTGTAGAACAGAATGTGATAAAAATGCTTTTGTTCATTTTTTCAAATTTTGAGATGTTAATAAGGTTGTACTTTTTGATATGAAACTGTTTTGGAACAATTTTCTGAAAAATTGCTAAGAGGGTAAAATTGCAAAAACATTTTAAAGCAATGTTACATTTATCGTTATTGGGAATTTATCACCAGGTGCCCAAAATATAAATTATCGGTAATATCGGGGAAAATATCGAAAATTATCGGGAAACTTGAAAAAATACTAAATTAATCATTTTTTTCAATTTTTTAAACTTCTAAAGCAACATCAACATCAAACAAACACATTGTAACATAAATATGAAAATAAAACCGTTATATAAAATGTATAAGATGTCAAGTGGTATATCAGACATCGATATTGTTATTCCCATTTCCTAGGGATAACTAAGGAGATGATGTCTCGAGGCCCTCAGGTTGCAGACATGGAGTATCGAGAGACAGATGGCTGACAACATCCACTTGCACAGACAGAGGCCCACCTCACCACTACAGATCTCAGATTCATCACAATAGTATCTGCCACACTAGCTTGCTTCCGGAAGACATTGGGTCTTGCTCCATGAGGTACAAGCGAGGTATTATGGTGAGTGTCATTTCAATATTTGAGGCATTTAAGTTATGTTGCATTTGAAGCTGCTTTTGATTATGTAACGCCTACTTGGAAGTTATGCCCTTTGCCCTGTTTCACCTTGGCGGTTGTCATTGCACCCTAGTAAGTGGTCACCCTTAGGGATGGGTTTTCTATTGGGAGGTCCCCTTGACAAGTCATCGTGCCATTCCCGATCATACTTGCCACTTTTCACACTTCATCCCCTTGTCTCCTTATCTTTTGGGATTTTCGGGTGTATTGACCCAAGATGGGATTGTCCCTCATTTCATGGGAAGAAGGGGCTAAAGGCCCAAAGGCTTGTAGCTGGCAAAAGATAAAAGCCAATCATGAACCTTCTAGATGCTCACCCAGGGATCCCGAGGACAATGAAATGTCCCTCATAAGAAACTGATGGGACTCGTGAAAAATGTCAAATGAAAAAATGCCAACCAAGGTAGAGTGTGTGTGGGCAATGTTTTACATGCTTAGGTAGAAGTCCCACACATTGTTTTCAACTTGGGGAAGCATAGTGTGACCAGGGTAGAGTCAAGGTGGGAACTGTTTTTCATGCTTAGGTAGAAGCCTCACCTTTTTCATGCTTAGGTAGAAGCCCCACCTTGGCTCCAACCTGGAAACATCTTAAAAAAACAAAAGGCAATAAATGGGCTTGGAAAAATGATGCATTGAAAACAAAGGTGCAGCACACCTACCCTCTACAAAGGCACCCATAAATGAGACACTACCTTGTATGTCATGAACCCCATGCCCAAAAGTCTTACACCCCATCCACTTCATCTTCTACACATGGCTTAGAGGGGGGTCCACCTAGGAAACACTCCTTGACTTAGGGAATGACTCACCCAATAGGTCACTTTGTCAACCCTCCCATACCTAAACTTGGCAAGTTGCATAGGGCCTTTGAGCACTTGATGAATTTGATGAGGTGGTTTTTGATACACATGCTTAGGTGACTCTTTTATTGATTTGATTTACTTATCATGATACGTTTGACTTGAGATCCTTGGAGAGCGCATTTATTGTCTTTGCAGGACCTTGCTTGGTGGACAGTTTTGGAAGAACAAGCCTAGCTTGGGCTTCCTTGGGGCATGAAGCCCACAGGATGGATACCATGACCCGCACACCGAACGATGATGACAGCCTTTAGAGGCTTGAGAGACACCTTGGATGACCCCACCTAGCCCCTACTAGCCCAACATTTTGCCTTTGTAGGTCAAAACGTCACATTTGGGGGGCTTGACGTTGCCCTAGGGCTAGGGTTTGGTGTGGTGGTGTGGTTGAGTTGACACTTGGCACTTTTTTGGATGGAGGGAGGCCTTGGCTTGATGGAGGAGACCCTAGCGCATGAGAGGGAGGCCTTTGGAGGCCCAATGTTTCATCTCCAAACTCAACGATTTGCTAAAAGTGCCAAAATGTTTCCCTAAAGGGGTGACATCATGCTTCTTTTAGGGTTTCTTATGTGCAAAATCTAATTTAAAATTGTAAAAGGGAAAAGGAAGGGTTGTTGACCCCTTACTTTGTGGTTTACCCTAAAGTTAAGTGGACAAACACTTTTTAGAGGATTTGTATAAATAAGGATCATTTCTATTTCATTTTCATCATAGCTCTCCCATTTGGAGAAGACTCCTTGACTGAAATTTGCGCCCTTTTTGGGAAATTTAACTTGTCTCTCTTTGATACTTGCTCTTGTGATGGTTTATCTTGGCTATTGGATGAAGAAGTGATGCGCTATCTCTTGTGGAGGCTTATTCTTGCATTTATGGTGGAATTTTCTTGGTTAAGGAGAGTTCATCTTGTCAATGCTTGAACTAGGTAAGGAATCGTTGCTTTGTTATTGCTTCTTTCTTGGTTACAAGTTTAACTTGCTAAGCTCTTGGGGAGTATAAGGGCATACAACCCCACTAAGTCTATCATAATTGTCTTGAATAAATTGTTTTACAAGGGTTGCTAGGAGAAGTAAAAGGGCTTACACCCTCCTAGTAGTTCCTTGCTAGTCGTGCTTGCCTTAGCGAGTAAAAGGCCTTTGGAGCCAGATGTTACCCCCCCTCCCCCCCCCTCACCTAGGGGTAACTAGAGAAGATCACGTCTCATGGCCCCGTTAGCACAAATTTCTACCCTCCAATCTAAGCTGATAAATCTGTTAGGAAAGTGGTAAAAACTTGGTTAATTGAAGGAGTAATGGCCCCAAATTGTCACTAACCAAACCCCTCTCCATTTGAGCTAGTGCTTGCTAGCTTCAGAGGGGAGTCCCTAGGCACCCTAGGCACCTTGCTGATGAGCTTTATGATTGATTTTATGCGTTAAAACAAAAAATCAGCAAGTTGTTTGTCTTGGACAGCGTGTTAAACAGTCCAAAACAATGAGGAAACCATATATTATTCACTTGGAAGGATCTTGCAGGGTTAGCACAATGAATATATAGTGGAAATAGAAAGAAAACTATCTAAAAGATCGATACAATCACAATGAACAGTTTAGAAAATGACAAATCAGATTACAAAATTAACAAAATACCGCCAAGAAACAAGTTTATAAGACCAACACACTTTATTTATTGATAAGCTTGCAAGAGGATTGGTTGCGCCACAATTGACAAGTCTACAACCGGTACAATGATCACTTTGCTCAAAGAAGAGTAACTAGACTAAGAATGAGAGAGAGAAACTATGCTAGTTGTTGCAATATCCGACCAATAACCAATGGAATCCATCCAATATATAGGAGAGAGTGAAGAAAATAGGAGTTAATGCATATGAGGGAATAAGTGTTAGTAAGTAATGTGCATGAGTGAGTTATGAGTGAGAGTGTATGTGCATGGTGAGTTACATAATGGCTAAGATGCATGGAGGATAATTTTAACTTTCCAACGCATGTTAGATTGCTAAATTTGGCCAAGGGATGAGGGAGTTATGAGTTAAAGGGAAATTTGCCCTATTTTTTAGGGATTTCCTAAAATTTAGGAATTTTGCGTTTAAAAACAATTTAGGGAGAAATTTTAGAAACTGATTGCATCGAAAGTGAGAGGAATAAAGTGAGAAAAATTAGCCTTGAGTGGCTAAACTTTCTCCAAAAAATGCCACCTTACCCATGCACCACCTCTTTAGCTTAATTAATTCTCATTTAATGCATAATCCTTGGAAATGCGCCCTTGGTCCATGATGCCATGTAGATGCCATATCATCCTGATACTTTGCCACATGTCGAATCTGAGCTTGCCACTTGTCATTGCTAGAGATGACGATGATTGCTAAAAATAGAAATTTCCAAAGATAGCCATCCAGTCCCAAAAATTTGAAACTTGTCGAAATTAACCCAAACTCTCCACAAATGCTCGGAATGACTAGGAGACCACTATCATGTGTCTATTGCTAAAAATAGAAAGTCCTCGCATGTCCATGATATTATACTCATTGGATTCAATTTTCCGCAAGGAATTTGAATCTACAATCAGAATCGACATGTGAGCCCTGGTGCTCAACCTGCTAAAAATAGAAATCTATGACGAATCATCCCGAAAGAGGTCCAAAAGACTCGGAATGTCTCAAGGATCCATAATATGTGCTCAGAATTTGAATCTGGGGCCTGGAGCTCAAACTGCTAAAAATAGAAAGTTCTTGCATGTCGCCCGAAAAAGTGCTATCGGACCTAAAATTATGCAAGGACCCTCCCTGTATGCTTATAATTACTCCAAACTGCCAAGTGACCCACTCAAACCGTGTGTCCTAAAAAGTAGGGACACCTGTTGTATCTAAACATCTCTCTCAAATGCATGGGAAACCAAGCTAGCTCTAACTCTAAACAAAAACAACCATGTACTGATCATATACCTGTCTCTGATGGGAACCAACCTTTGCTAACCACAAGTGCTAAACTCTCGGAAAATCTCAGAATGCCATCCAAACTAGTGCATGTTGGCTCTTAACCCTCAATATTTTCAAGGGTGAAAATCTAGGGGTTAACAGGCCCATAATGAAGACAATGATCCCAATGATTATGATCAGTACTCTAATAGGCAGCAACCCACTAGCCCTTTAGATGCCTCACTCCTCATTAACATAGCTCGTCAGAGATGATAAGCATGGCTCAATGGAAGAAGGTGGTCAACCACATTATGAAGTACAATAGTCCTTGTTTCATATAAAGTGTCATATTTAATGCATTTGGCATGTGAGTGAGGATCGTGGGTTGATGTTAAATAATGGATCATAATCTCAAGAAGTTATTCTTTTTTCCTTGTTTCACCTTGGTGGCCATCATTAGTGTCCTAGTCCCGTGTTGTCACTCTTGGGGAACAAGGGTACTACTAGGAGGCTTTGATAAGGGTAACGTACCGTATCCCCCCCATACTTAACACTTTCTATCCTAGAGCCTTCCGTAATGTACTAAACTTCGATATGGTTGTTACATGTACACCAAAAAGGCTCATGGTTCATTCTTCTATGAGAAGAAGGGATAGAATGCTGAGGTTCATGCAATTGCCAAAAAAAAATGATAAGAAAGAAAGAATACTATAAAAGAAAGAAGAATAATGGAACAATGAATGACCAACTCAAAATCCTAAGGTCAGCTTGAGCTCTTCCCCCTCTAATGGTAATCACCCTTAGTCCTAATGCACTGAATGCATAATCATAATGACTTTATCCCGATAAAAAGTGATGAAAGAAAGAATAAATGCTTGAAACCTAAAAAGGGGACTTGCAATGCAATAAAAGAATATCAAAAAGCAAAATAAAGGGTTTGGAATGCAAAAAGTACCGAGGAAAGGGTATCTCAACCAGTAAGCACTCCCTCTACAAAAGCGCTAATGAACATGGACCAATTATGATGCCTTGCATGTTAATGACACCATCACCATGAAGTCAGCCCAGCACGTTTTAATCCACCACACTTACCTTACATGGGTTTCTCGGGAAATATCCCTCTACCTGGGTATTGGCACAGCTAATAGGGTCTACACTCTCTTGATGGTCCTCCCATACCTAAAATTTCCAAATTGCATAAAGTCTTGAGCTAATGTGAAGTTTGAAGGGGATACCTAATGTGAATTGCTTATGTGGCTTCTATATTAAATGATGGCCTATTTTGTATGCTTCTAAGGACTCTTGAACCTTGTGATTGTTGGACTTACTTGATTCTATGGATTTGATTGATTTTGGTGCATTTGAGATGGTCCTTTGGAGGACGTTCCATGCTTTCACCCAGGACGTTGTGCATTTGATACAAGGCATGGCACATGTGATGCAAAGTGTTGGGCCACTTGATGACTTGACCCATTCATGTACATTCTTTCACACTTCCAGAACCTTGGATGATGGACAAATGAGCATTCCTTTTACAAATATGATCATTCTAGCACACAAATGAGCAGGAAGCCCACATCTTGGAGAATGCACCCCGGAAATTATTGGACATAAGATGGAGAACGCTGCACTTGAGCATGCTTGGACACCATTCAAAGAGGTGATGGACACTCATTCCACCTTGGACGTTGAGCATATGGATGATGATGTCATGTGCTATCATACCTTCATGATGGTTGGGGTTTTGCTTACCATTGTGTAATGTTCCCAACCAAATCTGATGTAAAAATCAGATCTATGTGGTTGAGGAATTTCGTCAAATATTTGGCATACAAGCTCCCAACTCCCTTGAAATCACTCCAATACTTGTTGTCCCAATTAACTCAAGTTTAAGGGATGACATTTATGTCAAACACATCACATGCAACACCTAAAACCCTTCCCAATGAGTGGTTGTTTTGAATTTGTGTTTGATGTTCCATTTATTTGCAATTGGTTGGTTGAAGTGTTTTGTCAAACACTTTGTGTGCAATGGTTGTAGCATTCATTTAAGTGTATTTTCTGATGTATTTGGCCCATATTTCTTCATGTAATACATAAAGAAAACACATACAATGATAACCAAATAAATCAGAAACTAATAGATATTAAACACCATAAGATAGTACCTCAAATCCTTGCTTTATTTAATATGCACTTGGTTGTCCAACACACAGTAATTT
Organism: Picea mariana; assembly: GCA_032191745.1. Classification (NCBI taxonomy): domain Eukaryota; kingdom Viridiplantae; phylum Streptophyta; class Pinopsida; order Pinales; family Pinaceae; genus Picea; species Picea mariana. The sequence continues at coordinate 64,089 of JASDQU011404203.1, forward strand.
CCAGATCTGAAATGTATTTGCTACAGCTGATATATGGCTGGAAAATACATACAAAATGCAGCCAAAGAAAGGCAAAGAGTCTCCCAATAGAATCCCTCTAACAACTGCTCCAAAAATATGTAATTTTTTTAGCAAAGGATGGCCCCAATGACAAGATATGTGCCCTGCTTGGTCTGAATTCGCCCTGGCTGAAGATGAGGCTCAATCCACCAATGAAATGGCCAATCTCCTCATAAATAATTCACCCAAGATGTATAGAACTCGATCCCAACAAGTAGAAACTGATACAACCCCAAAATATGAAGATTTCCACTCCTAGATGCGCCCTGGTTCACAAACAAATGACTGAAATGGATCTAAACTGAATAGAAACTGATGTAGAATGGTGAGGGAGGAATCTTTCACCTCCTTGGCCAAGCTTGGATCAGGAAAGGTGGAATCTTTCATCACCGAGCTGATTTCTAGGGTTTGTTCAGTCAAAACCCTCAAAACCCCCAAGTATCATGGCCTCTCTAGCCAGAAGCCAAACATCAAAATGATAATCAACATAATGAGAGAATAGAGGCCCCTATCTCTTTTTTATCCCCCATGTTCACCTTTTCTCTCCAAGTGACTTTTACTTTATTTTATTATTCCTTAATTAGATCACTTTATTAATTAATTAACCATTTTACCTCTAAAAGTGATTTATCCATCTTTATGGCTTCTCCGGCCACTGAAAGTCACTTCTCATCATCTTATCCTGTAGTTCTCTTCTTCCTGATTCTGATGAGCTATTACACTAAGAGGTTCCTCCAAGTATTATGCCCAATATGACCTTCTTAGTGAATTTAATTAAAATATAACCCATAATAACTCAAAATTACGGAAATCGTCGGAATGCAATGGAACCAAAGCCAAGCTATGTTGAATGGATCCTGATGATGAAATATGATGAACGATGCAAGTCAGGCCCAATAAAACCCCTCAATATCTCCTGAACTCGCTACCACACTCATTTGGCTACTCCGGTCAGCATAATACTCTGTAATATAATAAAGTCCAAAAATGGGGACATTACAGTCCTTCCTGCTAGAATATTGTTTGTCCTCAAGCAATAACTGAATCACTTTGTATGTGATACCAGGATCCCATATCCACCTGTGTGACCTATAGTAAGCTCTCCTCAAGACATGGCCCCTCCAAGTGCTCACCATACATGATACCCAAATGCTCCTGATGAGTAGGATGATCGTGTGCACCCAATCCTCGGTCAACTCCCCAAGCAACCACTCTAATCGGATCTCAACCCCGTCAAACTCTGGACTACCAAGCACTCCAATCCCTAGATCCCATATCAAGATGCGAACTGCAGTGCCCTGTGAAGTATAGTCTTGTAAGATATCAACACCATGAATCTCCAGGAGACCCCCAACCAATGGAACAAGTAAATACAATATCCATCCATCAGGGAGTATCTCACAAAAACCCATCTCCCAACTATCGTCTCTGGTAGAAGTCAGACCCTCGGCCCACCAAGAAGATGATTTGCTGATATATCTAATCCTCAACCAAGGAGATCCATCCTGCCACAAAACATATTCATCTTGACTTGCTCTTAAGTTCCCCAAACAATGGAAGGAACCAATCATGCAAGTCTCTGAAACCCTCATGCGCTCTAGAAGAGCACCAAATCCTGCATCACATAACTCTAAGGGTGCCATACCAAGTATCTCAGTGCCCACAAAACTGTAAACCTCTGGCCAAAGTATGTTGATAGTCATGTTGTCCTGTCCATAATCACTAAACTCGGCCTCCCTACCAATCCACGCTACTAACTGTCGAGTCTCATGCTCCAACAATATCTCTATGATGTCATCCCTACTATATATCTCTAGTTCCCCAAGGTCGAGAGAAGCTAGCATACTCTCCCAACTCATCACTTAAACAAGGGTAGCTACAGAGTCATGCCTTGACTCGTGATGTTGAAATACCAAACATGCACCCATGTGTCTCATGACATCATCATCATCAAGATCCCCCAAGGAGAATCTCTCTCTGTCCTGCTGACAAGTCCTAAAATGGCCAAGTTTTCCAACCATAGGTATATCATGTATGGTCCCCAAGATCCCTGACACTGTCTGTTGTGACCATACCTCCTGCCAACTGACCTCATAGACCTCATCAAAAACATCTGTCCATCTCTACTCCCAGACCTCATCCTGTTGAGACTCTGAACTTGTATCCATCACTGGAACATACTTTGTCCCATGGTTGAGGGTGCTCTCCATCATGCCTATCCTATTGTATGCAATAAAGTCACTCCTATCAGGGGGCCTTTGCCTATCGACTCTCCATGTCCCCTGGCCCTGTCTATCTCCCTTGTGTTGTTGTCAATGATGAAAATATCGGGAATGACTAACAGAAATAACTGCAATCGTCTGGAGGCTTGGGAAGTATCATATGCATTAGTCAATCCCAAGGACTTGACCAAAAGATCATCAACTGGTACCCATGATGAATAATCACCTGTAATCATCACTAAACTCCAACCATTGGGTACAACCGTCGGTAACTCCACAACCTGTTGGTCAATCACTCTCCCTCCATCATCACTCATATAACTGCTACTTCTGTGAAGGCGATCTTCCAAAACTATGTACTACTGCAAGGGGGAGGAATCTCCATGCTCTACTAAGTACATCTCCTCCCTGCAATCTAGTGCATCCACCTCAGCATGCCTCTGTGAACTACCACTCATTACTATATGCCCCTGCATACTCATGTAATCTCATGTATATACCTGCAACCTCATGGATCGTGGGTGTACTATTGGGTCAACCTCTACATGAAGTTCGGCCAATCCTGGAACACAAATGGAAGTGTCCTCGTGTGTATGTGTGTGCCCAACTGTCTCAAAACCCCTCGTGAAGAGTGGCCCCTATGACCCATGGACAACCTCCTGCGTCTCCGGATCATATCTCTACACCCTCATCAGTGATCCTGGGTACTCATGCTCCTCCATCAACTGGTGCTCCATTGCCAAACCACCAACATCCTCTAGCAATGTAACTGACGGATATATCTGAGTCTCTAACTCTCTGTCGAGATAGATATAGTGGATCTCTGACTAGTCTCCTCAAGGAGCTCCTTTAATCTGGACTTTGATTCTTAAAGGGTCGTCTATGTGCCTTCCAAGAATCCTCGTGTGTTCACCAACTCATGAGTGAGTCGGTCCACCTCCAACTCTTGCTCCCTCAAGGCCCTGTGATACATCTCGCCAACCACCAATAGGTAATCTCTATCCATCAACAACTGTTGGTAGTCGGCCCTCATCATAGTCACTCTCTCCCTGAGAGTATGAAAATCATCAATGGCAAGTCCCCCATCTGAACTATCATGTGCCATCGATGCCCCCCAACAATATCCTGCCACTAATGCATGTGTGTCATCAATGCGTCTAGTGGCTTCCCTGATCATGTCCTCACTGACTCTCAGTTGTCTTGTCAAGTGTTGTGACTCCTGATCATAATCCTGCTGAGGTGCTAACTCATGCCTCTCACTGCTAGTGTCAACAATGGAATCCCCAACAACACACTCCTCAAAAGATAAGGCTACTTAAGAGATGCGTTAGGGTTTAGGAATGCGCCACTTAGGATATTGAGTCGAGTTCCTTCATTGGAACCTTCTCCCAACTCCTTGTTATCTTAGTTAAGTCGACCTCCCCTTAGCTAACTCGCCTTAGGCATTTAGTCAACTAGGGACATACAAAAAACATGTCTAAAACATGTTCCCCAGTTCTCTTAAAATTTAGGAGATTAATTAAATTACCCATTTTCCGTAAATTTCGAGTAAAATTGATTTTTTAGTGATAATAATCACTTTTTAGTCTCGAAAGATGGGAAATAGGGGTTTACATCATACTCTGGACTGGAAAACGACTATAAATATGGCATTTGACAACATTTGATGCCACATTTTTTACATTTATTGACTTAGAATTAATAAATTCCATTTTTGCGGGAATTTAATTAATTCACTACTAACTTAAAAAAAACTATCAAACCTAGCCGCAATTTCCAAATGACTCTGACAACATGTCCTAGTATGAGCTTATATACATTCTGACACTAGACATTGGATTTTCCATACCAAAACCTGCTTGCCAGCACATACTCCGGCTTTGGAGCTAAGTCTTTTGAGTGAAAAAACTTAGAAATTATGTTTTCTTCTCACTGAGGCAAGAGGAAAAAATAATTAACAAGTAGAAAAAAACACTCCAGAGTATGTGCTCACTCGTGGTCTTGGGTGGCCAATAGGCTTTTACAATCTCTCATACTTAGGACATTTATTACAATGGTGGAAATGCGGAAAAAAGGGGTCTTTCACAAGACCTGCTGAACTCTGAAATCTGCAAGAATGAGCATTGCTTGCTCATTCTCTGACGGCTCTTCAGGAAATCCATCTTGTGCAAACTAGTGGATAACAAGCGCAAAGGATTTTTGAGGGTTTTGAGATTACAAACCCTAGAGATCAACTCGGTGGTGAAAGATCCCACCTATCTTGATCCAAGCTTGGTCCCGGGGGTGCAATACCCCTCCCACACCATTCTACAACAATTACAGGTACCATCTACCAACAAAGGAAGAAACAATGCGCAACCTAGAGGGTTTCCAGCAAGGGGGGCGCACCATCTGAAGAAGAAGAGTTCGATCTAGGAAGTGGAGAAGGATTTTGGGCATAAAGACTTATGGGTTTTCTCTATATGGTCTAGGCCATCATTTCTAGCCTATTTTGGAGGGGGTTTAGTTGCCATATGATTTATCAGAGCTTGGCACGAGTTGGAGAAAAGTAGGGCGCACTGCAGAACAATGTTTTATCTATTTGGAGGGTCTGATCTTCATTATTCAGCTGGAGACTTCACCAGGGGATTTTTCTTGCCCCGATCTACCTTTCCAGCCAGTTTCATACCATTTAGAGGTCCCTAGCAGTAAGGCCGAAATATTGGGTCTCTTCAGTCATCCAGGAGGGCGCAACTCAGTTTGAGGTTTCAGCTATTAGAGGAGCAAATCTTCATCATTCAGTCTGAGACTTCAGGAGGGGGTTTGTCTTGCCCCGATCTATTATTCCAGCCAGTTTCAGAGTATTTGGAGGTCTCTAGCAGTGAGGCTGAAATATTGAGTATATCCAGCTATCTAGAAGGGCGCAACTCAGCTAGGGGGGGTTTGGATCTGACTCCTGGAAGGAAAGAAATCAATATTGTGCTTTTCATGAGTTCATTGTATTGCCTTTGGAGGCTATTATCTTCAGTTCTTGAGCATTTTGTAGCAGCTATTATTCCAGTTGGATATTATTATTGGTATTCTTCCAGATCTGTGGATCTCTTGTATCAAGATCTATCTATTATCTGAATAAAGGTCAGATCTGAGCTATTTGGTTCCATATTGGTGTTTCTTATTGTATCTTGTCATTTCCTTATGCTATATGTTCAGATCTATGTCTACATGCTTTGATCTCATAAACACAAACCCTAACTCGTAACTTCATGAAGTAAACCTGTAAGCACACAACTAAACAAACAAAAACAATGATCAGATAGTGTTTCAAGCAAAAAAATTGGCTTGGGAACATTATAGTATTCTTCACCTGTTCCCAGAATCATGGGGTCATGAGTCAAGTACTTCTTCACAGGCTAGCAGGAAGAAGGCTCTAATACCACAATAATATCCTCGAATCTGGATATCAACTGCTAACTCTGGGGTTGTGACTGCAGATCTAATGCGTTGGTGTTTCTAGCTGAGTTTCAAAAGGTTTTTGGATGCATTTTGTTGTGTTTAATAGTTTTATACAGTGCATGCAAATAGATTTGGAACCATAACCAACTCAACAATTTTATTAAGCAAAATAACGAACAATATACGGCAATATGCGGGAACTTAAACAAATATCTTCAACTAGATCTTTATAGATGTCGATCTTAACTGGAATACAAAACAAGATACCAAAAAATATTGATAATGATGATAGATGGATGGATCTGAGATCTGCATGGTAGATCCACTGCATGCACGGAAGGAAGCGCTGCATGCAACTAAAAATGTGTTGCAAAACTGCTGTAGGAGACTGGAAAGTTTTCCCTGGTGGCAATACTTATCGGAACGGATTGAGATCTGTCTCAGATGGGTCGCCATGCTCCCTAACACACTCCCCCTACCTCAGAGATGGGACGTTGGTTCTCTGTTGCACTGTCGAAACCCCAGATGGATGCCTGAACCCCCATGCACTGTAAACTGATGAACTGGCACACCCTGGGTGTTTTACCTATCAGAAAATTGTGAGACCTGTCTCACTGGAAGTGCATTGGCCTCCTCTAAAATGGGTCAGAAGGAATTTGGCTCTCCCTGTCTGGTTGGGCCTAGCGACTCATGACGGTTGATAAATCCTTCCCAAAACCTCACATTGCAACTGGAATACCTGCGCACTGACTTGTGCTAGATATCTCTGCTACTATAACCTGAACCTGTAACTCAATGAAGAACCTGTGTGGTCCTCCCAACAGACTAGGGTGTGTCTCTCAACACTAAACTCTATTAATGGTGGTGGTTTCATCCAGAAATCCACAAAACAAGAAGGTCATCTGACTCCTCTCTGGGTTCTAATTTCCAATTCATAATCTGCATAATGAGGAACTAAGTCAACTTTTCTCCTTTTATATCCCTCCTCATCTAATTTCTCGTTCACTTTATTAATTAGGTGGCATTTCTCTAAGTTTTTATTTAATAATCACTTAAGTCACTCAAAACACCTTTTTTGCTTCTTTTATTACTTAATGTCACTTTCAACTTAGGCTTTTCCGGTAAATGACACTAAATGATACTTTTATTCCCATTTCTTCCAACTATAGCCTATGGTAACCAATATAGGCTACTCAGTCGCTCCTCCTGGAGTCATCAATGGGAAAGGGACATTACATTGGCTTCCTATGGGATTTACTCGTTATCCTTATAGGCAAGCCGAATAACATCTGCCAACTGCCATATACCCTCTAATTGGGGCCAGCCAACCACATAACTTTGGTGTGATGAAGGTCCCTTTTAGAAGAGAGACTTTGCCTTATCATTGCCAAATTTCATTCTTCTTCTTTCTCTGGCATTAAAATTCTCATTAATGACTCTAGATATGGCATTAGCTATATGTGCACCAATTAACTGCTGTTTAAGTTTTCTCTTTTGCATCAAGATTTGGGCTCAAACACTATGTATCAAGATTTGTCCAGATTTCTTTAACATCTTCAATGCTTTCTTGAAGTCATGAGTGTATTGTATCATTCTTTACCATCCTCTAAGAGTGCTTCCAAAGAATTTTCAAACTTTGTGCCAAGATGTCTTTGCATACCCTGCCTATCAAACTAGTATTTCTTGACAACTATCTCATGCCAACGATCAAACTTTCTATTAGTCAGGTAGAGGAATGGAATGCTTCCTATCCATCTAAATCAAATGGTAAATATAGAACACATTTTTTAGTGCAAGCAGATCTTCCAAATACAAGTGTTCCCTGGAGCACTTATAGTATATGCAAGTGTTTTTATCAGTACAATACACTTTCCAATTGACAAAAAACCAATTGCCTCTTTTTCTGCTAAGCCCTCACTTGCAATGCCTGCATCTAAAGCACAAACTTATCAGTATTTAGGAGTATAATTGCACAGACAGAAGTGAGGTGCATTCTACAGCCTGTTATGGATGAAATGTGTAACTTAACGTCACACGACTAAGTTTACACAAAGTTGCCTTATGTACATCAATGTGTATCCTTGTTTGGAGAACCAGTCTTAGGTGCTTAATGAAGATGCCAAGTATTCAAAGTAAACTGATCTGGGCCTCTTTATTCTGAATAGATATGCCTGCTTTGTTCAAACCAAGTCATCTTATGGTTTTCTCTGAGATTTCTTACTTACCACTAATTTAGTGCTGATAAAGGTAAATTAGTTAGAAAGTAAAATGTCCATACGCTGTCATCAAGCTAGAAAGTAAAATATTGCTGCTGTTAATATTTATTTGTTCCATGTAGGCAAAATTCCACATAGTACAAGAATTTCTGGGAAAATTCCACTCATTGCTAAGAAACAAGCCAAGAAAAGATGCAGACAATGTTCTCCTGAATGCATTAAATGAAGAACGACAAAAGTCACGGTGTGCAATGAAGGCTATGTTCAATCCTTACTTTGGTGCAGCCTTTCTTACAGACACAGGAAGGGAATCTGCCTTTGCTTATAACATCCAACGATATGCCGATGTGTATACAAGCAAACTAGAAAATTTTTTGAATTACTCAAGTGAAGCTTGGCTGGATCCACCCTATGATGTTAAGATCATGCCACATCATGTGAAGGTAGACTAGCTTGAAATTTGTTCTCCTGTTTCTCCTTCCATCGTCTCAAAACACTGGGTATAGCAGTGTATGCTGTCCTGCAGTATGAAGTTATAGTGCATTTCTCACGATTCTAAAATTCATTGCCTTGGTCTGCCGTCATTATCCTTAACTGTTAGAACAAGGATTTAAGAAATGTTTTTCCCTGTTTGCAGATACCATCAAGTGTGTTGAAGACCAAGGCTCAGCAGGAGGGTTAGCTTGAGTTTTTCAGTTTATGCGTTCAACAAGATACAAATTCGTTGAGATTACTTGTTGCTACAAGCATCCAATTTTGGCATCCCCATATTCTTGAGATATCCATAGTTAATTGCTGTAAGTAAACTCTTGAGGTGAGTGGTGTCTTCTTTTTATGTAACATCGCATAAAAGGCCAAATGGTCTTCCTTGAGGGGTTAAGTAACAAAGTTCTAGCATCATCATGAGCCATGGAATGTGCTTGCCTATTTGATATTTTATCAAATTTGAAAGAATTCCATTGACCCATTTTGATCATTTGTAGACATTAATATACTTTCTTTCTTTTCCTGCCGGGTGACTGATTCCATGATAGAAAAGAGATATTATATGTCGTCCATTTGTTTGATCGGAAAAGATGTATAGTTATACTTCATTTATACACATTTCTTTGAGAAATTAGTTTGCATTCTTGAGATCCCAGTGCTATTTGTACACTTGATAAAACACGTGTTGTGGCATAAAAATTACCTCAAAAGGCAAATAGTAGATACAAAAAGGCATGTTTAAATAGTCATGATCATGTGGAAATGCATGCAGTATGAAAAATTCACCAAATTGAATTGTAGTAAAGAAAAACGGTTTAGCATTGAGGTATGAAATAGAACTGAAAAGATAATTACAATAAATACACATGTAATAATAATAATAAACAATATTAAATAACCAAAGGTCACATGTGTAAAACGCATGTCTATTCAAGTATGTGACCATTTAATGTAAGTTAGTTATACACAACGTCACATGCTATTGTAATCATCTATCATATTCTATACTAAATACATTATTTGTATCCATATAGGTTCATTTATGTTATCTTATATTATAATCAGCTTTCATTATTTATACTCGATACATTATTTGTATCCGTATAGATTCCTTTATGTTATCTTATTTATTTGGACATTTAGGGATGAAGCAGTTTGGTTCATTACAAGTAACCACATTGAGTGGAGCTAAGCTTAGAAATATTCGTTGAACTCCAAATGACTATATAGTTGCACTAAAGTTTTACCTATTGGAGTTGCTCAATATTTTTTTGTTAATTTCTTATGCAACCTGTGAAATCTAAGGATTTATTGTAAGGCCTTGTGCTTTGCATAGATAGAATAAATGCACGTGAACAAATTTAACTGATAACATGGAATACACACTCACGCATAGACAATGTTTTAAATTTTGAGTAATGGATGAAATTAATATTCTTCATGGTTAAATGTTTCCAAACTTGAGTTTAGTACATGTGCATGTATCATATCATATTAATCATGACATGGCAATGACAAAAATACATCTATGGTGCCCCTCTCTATCTACCAATGGTCCTCAAGGCCTAACTAAAAGCCTAATCTCTATTTCTAGAGCCAATGGACCTATAGGTGCCAAAATCTCTAGTGTTCTCTCACAATATGTCAAACACCAATCCCTTTTTTGGTGTCTTGCACTCTCTACTTGCCATGTATACACATTCAAACCATGTCATTGTCCATATAGTACATTGAGTTAAAAAAATGTGGCACGTGAATTGATGATGGTCTTAACTTCAACAACCCCTCGGTGAACTTCTTTATGCTAATGTACAAGTCAACGAAGAGCCTCTCTCTTACCCTTTCCTTCCCTACTTCCTTTCATCCATCATTGATTCCCTTTAAAAGTGGGTCTACCACATCACTTTAAAAATCAATGTCCTTGAATGGGGCATTCATGTCATAGTTGTCTTTTGTACCCTTTTTCTATGACCAAGAGGTAATTCATTTACTCAATTGAGTCCTCACATCCCCCAACTAGTCTGCAATGGTCCTTATTGCTCTTACTAATGGCATCATCTATGGTATATGTTCAAATACCCATGTGCATGGTATTGTTTCATGTGTTACCTTGCCTCCCATACTATGTGACACTTTGTCCATCTATGTACACAACTCAGTGTGGACAAATCCATTCTCATTATATTGCATGCCATTCACATAATTTGCTACCATCTACCATCATTTTATTTCTATTGCAATTGTATTTTGTGTGAAGGAACCTTGGACATAATTGTCACTATTATGGCCTTCATTGTTGTGAACACATTGTATTATCCTAATCAAACTTCATGCATGCCTTTGACGACAACCAGCATTCCCAATCTTCTTTTGGTATCCCATGGATTGCCACCATAGATAAGGGTTGGGATTGAAGGGTTATTTTTTTGCAATGGTGTCTTTTACTATAAGTACAATGCTATTCGGGGTATTATAGGTTTCAACATGGAACAAGGCACAACCATTTTTGTGTCATTGCCACATGATAATGGCATTGTCCAATGGTCTTAAGTCCTTACACTTGGGTAATAGGTTTTATTTGCAAAGTTTATACACCATAGGGTTGAGCATTGGGTTTACTTTTATACATTGTAGGGTTAAGTGTTGGGTTTACTTGTTGGATATGATGATATGGGAATTTAATAACATAGACTCAAAATCCTCACCAACATGGAAGCATATTGCAATGATACCTTCCACGTTGTATTGGAGGTTCATACATTACAAATGGTTGAATTTGATAGGAATGGGAGATTATGTGTGCTTTATGCTCAAAGGAAGAGATGGTAAGGATGTTAGAGATTATAACTTAAAAGACATGGAGTTGTCTTCCCAAGTGTCCCTTAATTACCAATTATTTCATGTATGTCAATAGTTGTGTGGCCTTTGACGAGATCCAAATAAGGTTGAGCAAAGCCTTAAATAGTGAGCATTTCATAGTGACCACTTACATTTTAACAAAAACTTTTTCAAATTGATTCATCCATATTTTTTCTTTTGTTCTTCTCATGGAGAAAGAATTTTAGGTTTTCATATCTTTAAAACATTTCCTTTTATTCTATTGGTCCCAAAAACTTTGTAATGTCCCCATTTTTGGATTCCCTTACTCTGCAGTTGTAGATGACCTTATGGGTTTATGTCAGCCTAACCAAAGGGTAATTTGAGGTTAACAGTGAGCTCGGGCGGTTTGGAGGAGTTATATGATTATTTCAGGGGTCTGCTCATCATCTTTCATCATCGGGATCATTCACGTGCAGTCAGTTTCGGTTCCAGAGCATTTCAACTTTTCCCATAAATTTGGGAGTATTAATAAGCATTATTTAATGAATTGCACTAAGGTTGTCATTTTAGTAATTTATCTAAGAGGGTTACCTTGGTGTAATAGTTCATTGGAACTGGGATGGAGAGTTCAAAATGGTGGAGAGGATAAAAAGTGACTTCCAGTACCAAAAAAATGCTTTAAAGTCAAATAAATCACTTTTTGGAGTAAAAGAGGTTAATTAATTAAAAGGGTGTTTTAAGTGACTTAAGTTTATAAAGTCATTTTACTTTATTAAAAGGGTAAAAGGGTTCAAAAAGGGTCAACGAAGAAATAAAAGGAGAATGAGAGTGCCCTCTCTCATTATGCATATGTTATTTTCCAAAAACAAATTTGAGAGAGCTCTTGTGGCTTTGGCTCTTGGGATGAAAATCCCTAGAGAGAAAAGATTGGTTTTGGTGGTGAGACCAGCCACCCTAATTGGTCATAGGGAAGAGATCATTCAAAATTCTACAGTGTGCTTCATTGTGGCTGAGTTTTATCATTTGGTGGCAGAGATATTTGTTTGCAGAAGTCGATTTGGGTAAAGAAGTGTGAGTTATGGCTTGAGGGTGAAGTATTTGGTGTTGTGGTTGCATTCTCTAGAGTTGATGGCAAGTTTTCTCCTTTGAAGGGCGAGTTTCTCATGTTGGGGCGAGTTATTGGTTGAGGAGGGAGATTTCTTCAAGTACTGGGCATTTTTCTGAGCAGAAGGGTCGAGACTTTGTTGTAGGAAGGTCGAGCTCACCCACTGGGCAAAGTTTCTACTATTTGGGATTGAGTTTACTCATGTTGGGGCTGACTCCAAGTTGTTGGGTGAATATTATCTATGTTGGAGCCAAATTTCTTAAGTGGGGAGCACCATTTCTTGTAGAGACTGATATTTGTGACCATAGGTTGAGATCTCCCCTGTGTGGAGGCTTATTTCCCTCATAGCAGGGTCATATTGTTGATGAGGATACCAGAGATTGTTTTTATTGTTCATACTCATTGTGCGTTGAACTGGGCCACCATTATCAACTAACTTTGTAGCAGGTCAGAGTTCCAATAATAAAACTAGAACTTGTGATATTTCCTTGTTGTTTAAGTGGTTAAATGTAGTTATTTATGTGGGCTCTTTGTTGTAATAATTGGTGTGCATATCTGAAAATTGTATATGGCATCGAACTCTAAATTATCTCTTGAGAATGACGTGAAATCAACCCAACAATAACCCATACTTAACACGGCAAAAAACAGAGTTTATATTTGGGGTTTAAGGTGTGAATGTAAGGTGTTTGAATAAACGTTTGCCTCAGAAAATAGTTAAATTCAACAACATAAAAGTTTATCAATAGAGAGTGGGCATTTTACTAATTGTTTGACAAAAACATATGCACTGTCCAACTAAGTGAAAATACAAAAATTTAGTGGGGATTTTACAAATTTGTAGTTTCAAATGGATAATGATTGTTCTTTTGTAGATATTTAATGCCCCTAGCTTTTCATAACTATGTTGTTATGAAAATAGCATTGGTATTTTATTGGATGTTGGGATGATCAATTTGGTTCGATCATTATGATATAAATAATAGCATTGGTATACAAGTTTGGCTATGGAAATCCATCAAAACAATGCAGGGAACAATGGGGCTAGTGGTTCAAAGAGGCAACAAACAAGACAACAATAGAAAGATGAGTAGTTTGCAAATTGTTTGAGGGAATATATGGTGCTTAGTGAGATATTTCACGCAGTTATGTCATTCAAGGATTTTTACACCAGCAAACATCATGAGTGGTATGAACCCCAAGTATCAATGGACAAAAAGGTGAAGGTGTCAAGGAGAAAGGTACTAGTTTCTAAAGATTTTGATACTTCTAAAAATGAGGAAAATGTTGACTCTTTGTATGCTTCTTCTCCTACAAATGAGCACAAGGACGCTCATGAGGCATTAGAACCTGATACCATAAAGGAGATTTGGGCAAACAAGGAAGAAGATATTGTTGATACAATTTTATTCCAACAAAGAGACACTGTGATTTAGGATGAAGAAGAACCAATTAATGGCATTGTGATTTGGGATGAAGAAGAAGCAAATGTTGTTGATGGTATGGGGGATACAAGTTTCTTTGATGTTAACTTAGAGACCATCTTTGATAGGCCTTGTGGAGATAAGAGTTTCCCTGATGAAGCAGTGCTTGATCATGACGTTATTCCTCCTTTTGGAGATTGCATGGTATCATCTAGTGAGCCAATTGGTTTTGATGAGGGTAGTGTTCTTACCGTGGACAACAAAACAAATAATCAATGGTGGGACAGCCCATGCCACTATGATGAATATGAAGAAAGGTCTTCAACAGTGCAGGACTTGAAGAATCAATTATTGGTCATAGAGGAGCAAATTTTACAAGTGTTGATAAGAGCAGATGGTGCTCATAAGTTCATTGAAGGTCTTATGTGGAAAACCCAAATGGAGGAGAGACAAAAAAGAGTTGCAGGTGGAGTCACTAGTGCTCAATTGCACATAATCAAAGAAGCACTAGAGTAGATGAAATCAGATTACTTGCAGTGGTTCGTGGATAGGGACCTTGCTCTCAAGTTCGTTGAAGACAAGAAAAGGGAGGTTGAGGAGATTTGTTACTAGTTGAGTTTGGCACACTCCTCATCACTTACAACAAAGACTCCAACATCTTTGGTAGTCGTGATACATGAGGGCATGAGTGGCCCCCATGATTTGAGGGAAGAGCCTTTTGTGATGATTCTACATGAGGAGCATTCAAAGTTGCAAGTGTTTGAGGAGAGGTATGATGCAGAGCGTTTTGACTATGCTCTTTATTTTACATTGTGGGGATCATGAATCATTTCTTTTGGAGAGCCCATTAAAGGCTTTGGGATACATGTTCAAGCGACACCAGTAGAGTGATGGATACAGTAGCGCCTACAGAATACATGATGGTATAGGACAATCTAGTGATAGGCAGTAGTATGCAGGGGTATTTATTGACACATGGTAGTATACAACAGATTTTTGGGGTGTTTCCTCTAGGGAGACCTTTTGACAGAGTCCTCAAGCATACAATTGAGTTGAGGTTACCCAGGATTGGTGAGTGGATGGGTGAGCCTCAGGGAGCCGCATACCCCTCAATGATTGATCTTCATCTGGGATATCATCAAATGAAGGTCAGAGAGCAGGATACTCACAGGTCTACTTCCAGACTTCATTATGATTTCTTGGTCATTCCCTTGGGGTTGACCAACGCACTAGTCACTTACCAATCTTGCAGGCAGTGGCGAAGGAATCTATTGTTTTTATTTGATGCCCTCATACTATACAGCAAAACAAAAGAGAATCATTGGAGTCAGTTGGATGAGACAGGGGGCATTGTGGCCATGACAAAGGTCTTTCATTTGGACCATGTGATCAGTGCGCAAAGTGCACAGGAGGAGATCCAGACTCTGTTGGATCGGTTCACAGAGTTTTTAGCAGGCATTGGGAGTGGTGGACTTCCAATTTGGTGGTGGGATCATGGAATTCATTGGAGTGATAGATTGTTTTAAATGATGAGGATGATCGAAAGGATCGTGACAGTGATTGGTCTGCGTCATTGTGGGGATGTTGTGAGAGGAGTTGTTGAGCTTTGTTCTGTATGGCGAGATAGATTTTCCCTCATGATACTAGGATCGAGTCTATACGTGGATTGGCAGACTTTGACTTCACTGCGATGCTTTGGCGAGACATGATCCAGGATAGTGAGTTCAGTCCTTTCATGGATTTCAGCTTAGGGGTCTAACAGAGGAGAGCGTAGTCTGAGCATGGTGGTTAGATGGTTATGATGAGAGGGGTGTAGCGTCAACATGATGGTTCCTCTTAGAGATTAGCTTGGGACCTTGGGACTGCAGTGTTTGACAACTCAACAACCGATACAGATGAGATGGCCAGTTTTCGCTTTTCGAAGTTTATTTTTGAGATGCTTAGGATTGGTTGCTTGGAGTGGTCTTCTAAGGAGTTGACCAATCTTGTGCAGCTTATGATTGTTTGTCTTATCAGGAGGAATTCAGGTGGATTCTTGTGTTAACACCTTGTAGATCAGTGTTATGAGTAGAGGGTGCTTCACATCATACAGGCTAGCTTGGGACCCTGGTGACTTTACCACTTATAGGCAAGTTCGAGAGAGAGCCGCATGGAGGGACTTTGCGGACAATGTGTTGGGATATTTTTTGGGTGATGTCTGGATGATTGCAGTAGGCTGGGGGTGTTGGAGTATTAGGGCTTTCCCCTCTTTGACCTTTGGAGATTAAGTGTCGTTAATGCCCTATCAGTCTGTGACCACATAGACTTATCCTGGATGTTTGATTTTGGAGTTGGTTTGGTTGACATATTTTATACCCGCCCCTTGACAATATTTGATCAGTGTCATTTTAGGAGTGCATGAGGAGATATGTTAAGGTTTGTATGTCATGGTTGGGAAGATTCTCTTTTTTGCTACCAAGGATTGAGTCGGGCAGAGAGATTGCAGCATGGGACTTCACTAAGATACTTTGGCAGGATATGATTCTCGATAGTGGGGACAATTCTTCAAGGCATTACATCTTGGGGTTGCAGGAGTGGAGGATGCAGTCTAGGTAGAAGGGTCAGATATTTATGATCAGAGTGGTGCAGCGTCGGTATGATGGATCCTTTTTGGTGATAACATGGGACCCTGGGATTTTATGGATTGACAGTTTGACAATTGGTATAGATGGGAGAGCCAGTTGTTACTTTTAGGAGCCTATTCATATGGAGCAGTAGATTGGTTTCCTAGGTGGGATATTCTATGAAGGGTGGACTGAGTATTTACAGTATCTATTTGCTCTATGGATCGGTGGTATTCAAGGGGCCTCTTGTGTTAGTACATTGCAAGACAGTATTGTGAGCGGTAGGTGCTCCACATCCTTCAGATTGGTTTGGGACCCGAGAAGCATTCTCAGTTTCGGTTTGGTTCAGCTTGTTTATCATAAGGTTGTGATGCCATTGCTTGAGGACAAGCAATCTTTAGGAAGGGAGGATTGTAATGTCACCGTTTTTGGATTCTCTTACTATGTAGTTGTAGATAACCTTATTGGTTTATGTTAGCCTGACCATATGGGTAATTTGAGGTTAACAGTGAGCACGAGCGACTTGAAGGAGTTATATGATTCTTTTAGGGATTTGTTCATCATCTTTCATCATCAGGATCATTCCTATGTAGCTAGTTTCGGTTCCAGAGTATTTCAACTTTTCCCGTAAATTTAGGGGCATTAGTGAGCATTATTTAATGAATTACACTAAGGTTGTCATTTTAGTAATTTATCTAAGAGGGGTACCTTGGTGTAATAGCTTGTTGGAACCGGGATGAAGAGCTCAAAATGGTGGAGAGGATAAAAAGCAACTTCCAATACACAAAACATGTTTTAAAGTCAAATAAATCACTTTTTGGAGTAAAGGGGGTTAATTAATTAAAATGGTGTTTTAAGTGGCTTAAGTTTATAAAGTAACTTTGCTTTATTAAAAGGGTAAAAGGGTTTGAAAAGGGTCAACGATGAAATAAAAGAAGAATGAGGGTGTTCTCTCTCATTATGCATATGTTATTTTCCAAAAACGAATTTGAGAGAGTTCTTGTGGCTTTGGCTCTTGGGACGAAAAAACCCTAAACAGAAAAATAATAGTTTCAGTGGTGAGACCATCCACCTTAGCTGGTCATAGGGAAGAGATCATTTAGATTTCTTTAATGTGCTTCAGTGTGGCTGAGTTTTATCATTTGGCGGTGAACAAAGCGATCGACTTAACAAGAACTGTGACTTCAAAATGAAAACTCTAGCCCTTTAAACCCATATTTTTGCATAAAAACATGGAAATCAACCCCCAAATCAAAAAGTGGTGCTACCGATAAAACCATTTTTTCTAACAGGAACAAAATTATAACATTTTTCAAGCATGGTCTTCAAAACACATACAATAGTTCAAAAAAACCTTAAAATCAACACCTAAATAAAAAAACCATAAATGGTCACTTGAATTTTATTTTTTTTAAATTTACATTAAAAAATAAATAAAGAGAAAGAAGAAAATCTTCGCACTTTTTTTCTTTAAAATGAAGAAAAAAACACACTTGAAAAAATATATTCAAAAGTCAAATTAAAAAAAAAATTTATGGAAAACAAGAATTTAACAAAAAAAAAATTAAAAATAGTAAAAAAAGTGCTTAAAAAAACAAAATCTAAAAAATATTTTAAAAAAATCTAAAATAAATAAAAAAATACTAAAAATCCCTAACTTAAAACTTTATATTAAAAAAATTTCAAAAAAAAAATTAAAATACAAAATTTTGTAAAAAATTAAAAAAATAAAATCATATATCTGTCGTTTTGAACAGGAATAATACTTCTCTGCGGTTTTGAAATTATATTTTTGCAGTTTTGAAGGGGAATAATACTTCTCTGTTGTTGTGAAGGAAATATTTTATTTCTAACATTGTATCTGTGGTTTTGAACGAGAATGATATTTTTCTTTGGTTTTTACCTTTTTCTCCCAGAATAATCTCTGTAGTTTCTCTCGGTCTCTCCAGAACTTCTTTGCGATTTTCGGAAATTATTTTTGGCTTCTTCAACCGGTTGAGCAATTGGACATGTGAAATGAGGTGAGTCACTTTTTACTTTGATTCAATTTTAATTTAAAATATATTTATATTTTATTAATGTAAAGAGATTTAAATTTTTTTTTTTTTTTTCGAGTTTCATAAGTAAAAGTTGATTTGAGAGATAATAATTAATATCATTATTATCAATTAAAAAAAAAAATGTTTTTAAAGTCAATCCAAAATAATAATTGTTACATTTTTTTTCTCTTCTTTTCAATATGAGCACTCCACCACCTATTCCAAAAACTCAGCCTAACAGGAGGAGGCCCCCCAAAATCATCCTAGAGATCCTTTACGATTATATAGAATCAATAGAAAAAAGGAGAGAAGAGAAAGATGTCAAAATCCAAATAGAGTTAGAATCATTAGAAAAAAGGAGTGAAGAAAGAGAGGTAAAACTCCAAATAGAGCTAGAGGCAATGATTGATAAAAAAATTAAAGATATCATTCAAACTCAAATAGAGGATAGATTCTTAGGGTTCAAGAGTGAATTGCGGACACTGAAGGATAAGATTCAAGAAATGGAAAAACATAAACAATCAACCCAAGAAGGAGGGATTGAACAAAATCACAACTTGAGAGATAGGATTAAAGAGCTAGAAGAAAAATTAACCAACAATTTAACTCTCAGTAATATGGAAAACAAATTGGATATCAAACCCAACAAAGAGGAAATGAATAACTTAATCGAACTGGACCATGAGCGTAACAAAAGAGCCTTGAACCTCATAAATTTTGGTATAAAAGAACCAGAAGAGGATAGGCTAGCAATAGTAAAAGAAGAATTAAATAATAAATCACAAATTAATACAACTTACCTCATAGAAGCAAAGAGGCTAGGAAAAATAATTGATCACAAAGATACGTCGATCCGTGTCAAAGTTGTAATAACCATAAATATAGCATACTTAGTAAATCTCTGAGCTTAAAAGGGTCGAGACCTCACTCTCGAAGACCAAGCTGAATTAAGGAAGAAAGTTCAAAAGGTAAAAGAAGCCAAGAAAGAAGGAAAATGGGCAATAATTAGAAATTGAAAAGCTATTATTAGGGATAGATACCAAAAGGATAATAATAAATAGAAATTTGGGACACTCGGGATCCTCTTTTGGAACTGTCGTGGCTTTCCATGGCGCAAAGGTCCTATGATAAGTGGGATTCCGAGTGATATTGATATTATTTGTCTAGTTGAAACTTGGGAGCATGAGGAGTCTAAGGTCTCTAACATAGAAGGATTTGTCTTGTGGTCGGCATGGAACAAAAAATCCCACTGTAGAGGGATAGGAGGCATAGCTTGTTATATTAGAAAGATAATTTCTCCTCGCATTCAACTTTATAAGATTGACCCTCTCAATCAATACATTTGGATAGAAATTTTAGACACCAATGCTAAGAAGATGTGTATAGCAATTTGTTATTTTGCACCTATTAATTCTTCTTTTTATAAGAAAAACAATCTAGATAAAAATTGTCCCTATAATAATTTAGAACAAGATATTTGTAATTTGAAAAATGAAGGTAATATCCTCCTGTTATGGGACTTTAATGCTAGGACTGCAACTAAACAAACTACTCTTTTAAGTACTAATTCCAAACATAATCCTTTATGGCTAGATGAGGACCTTGTTTTATTTAATAGCTACAAAAGAAACTCTGAAGACCTAATTGAGAATTTGGTTGGTATTGAGTTGGTCAAGCTCTGCAGCTCTCAAGACCTAATAATTTGCAATGGAGTAATGAAATGGCCAAACTCCAACCAGATGACTTGTATTCATGGGCTAGGTAGTAGTGTTGTAGATTATGTGATATTCGATATCTGCGTTTCCAACCAAATAGCAACTTTTGACCTTTTAAATGACCATGAGTCTGACTCTGATCATAAACCTTTAACCCTAACTCTAAACTTTTTCATGCATAGGAGCCCCATTGAAGAGAATTCTGATAATCAAAGGAATCTACGCTTTGACAAAAGTGAAGTTGACATTTTCTTAAAGGAATTAAATAGTAAATTAAATCTCCTAACTTATAAGGACAACATTGAAGAACTCTATCATAATTTTGCAACTACCCTTTCCACTTCTATTAACAAGTTCTCTTTTGAGGTGTCCTATAAAAAGAATAATAGAATGACCAACCCTTGGTATGATCAAGAATGTAAAATTTCTAGGAAATCCATTAGGGATGCTTCTAATGAGTCCTTAAAACTCAATAAGATCAATACATACAAATCCCTAATTAAAAGGGAAAAAAAGGTACTATATCAATAAAAGGCAAGAACAACTTTCACAACTATATAAGTTGGATCTTAAGAAGTTTTGCAACCAAATTCTAAATCATAATACTAAAGAAAATAATAGGATTCCCTTAAGGGACTGGAATTCCTACCTTAAAAGTCTTTACGAGTTTCCTAATGCCATGGACACCATTCTTATTGTCCCTACAAAGGAACAATTTTTTTCTTTAGATGACATAAAGTTTGGGGTTAAGCGGCTTGCAAATGGGAAAGATAAGGACATTGAAGGCTACCAAGCTGAAATTTTTAAAATCGGAGGACCTATCATTATCCCTCACATACACAAGCTCTTCAATTTAGCAGTCAAGCAAGGCTTCCCTAAACCCTGGACACAAAGTCTCATTGTTCCTATTTTTAAAAATGGGGATAGAAATATTCCCTCTAATTATAGGACCATTATGATTAGCCCGATTTTAGCCAAGCTTTATGGAATTATTTTGGAAAAGAAGATTAGCCTTTGGCTAGAATGTCACGGTAAAAGACAAAAGGCTAGGTTGGGTTTAGGAGATATCATTCAACTGTGGGCCATCTTGTTACCTTTAGGATCATTGTAGAGGAGTTCTGCAATACTACCAATATTTTTTGTTGTTTGTTGACTTTAGAAAATATTTTGACATGGTTCCTAGGAAAAACCTTTGGAATAGGTTGGAAGATATAAAAGTGTCTCTCGAGTTGAGGGTTGTTACAATAAGAATGTATGAGAACTTGCTAAGTTTAAAATCACTGAGGGCTGGTCAAAAGAGATGTAACTGCAATATCAGAGTCAAATAAGGTTGTCCCTTGTCCCTTGTCCCCTACCCTTTTTGGCATATACATTGACAAGTTAGAAGATTGCTTGGAAAAAGTAGGTTGTGTCGGCCCTACTCTCACTAGTATAGTCATGAATCTTCTTCTTTATGTTGATGATATCGTTCTTATGGCAAGGAGTCCCTGTGATCTTGAAAACCAACTAAGAATCCTCAAGGATTTTTGCTCCAATATGGGTATGACTGTTAATACTGATAAGACTAAGGTCATGATTATTAAATCCAATAAGATCCCTTATGATACCTTTGTATATGACAACAACAACTTGGAGGAAGTGACTTCATACAAATATCTTGGAATTGATATTCACCACGAGCTTAATTGGAATTATAGCATTGAGAAAATGATTATTAGGGGATGGAAAGTTTATTATGGGCTTGAAAACAATTGTAAATTAGTTGATCTTTGGAGTTGGGATAAGAAGAAACTCCTCTTTGAGACTCTTGTTACACCTGTTATTCTTTATGGATGTGAAGTTTTGGGTTGTAGTATCTGTCGTGAATCCTAGAGAAAGATAGAGCAAATACAAAAGAATTTTATAACCTATAATCTCAAAATTAAAGGAAATACACCCTATCCCATCTTCATCTTAGAAACAAGCCTCTCCCCCATTGAGAGCATGGCTATGACTAGATGCCTGATGTATAAGAACAAGTTAAACAACATGGAAGACAAGAGGCTTCCAAAAATTGTTTCAAAATCGAGTCATAACCACCATCGACTCAAGCGAGAATGGCATAAAGATGCCCAGTCTTGGCTAAACTATTGGAGAATCATGGAAGACACCATTTTGCAGAATAAAGATACTATTAAAAAAACGTCAAATCAAAATTTAAGGAGAAAATGTGGTGTGATAAAGAGTTAGAGGAAAAAATAAAATTAAGGTATTATAAGGATGTAATCAACCCTAAGCTAGAAGATCAAAATTATCTATCTGTTTTGCCGAGTGTAAAGAAAAAAATAAGCATTGCTAAGATAAGAACAAATTCTCATGAGCTCCATAGTGAAATTGGGCGTTGGTCAATTCCTAAAACGCCATGGGATGAAAGAGTGTGTCACCTTTGTGACACTAAGAAAGTTGAATATGAAAAGCACTTTCTCTTAGATTGTCCAGCCTATACCCATATTAGATCTCATTTTCAAAATATTTGTCACACTACCAACCTTCCTAACCTCTTAACTCAACAAAAGTATGTTGATCTTGGAAAGCTTTTATTAATGTTTTTCAAGCATAGAAACAAAATTCTAAAGAATCGCAAGTAATCACTTACCCTCTTAAGGTTTGATAGACCAATTTGGTCTTAGTGGACATTAATCATCATCATATATTAATTTTTTTATAAAATTTTAAAGTTTAGTTTTATTTTTATAAGTTTTTAATATAAATTTTAATTTTTTTATTGGAATTGCAAGTTTTTTTTTTTATAAATTTTGTATTAAATTTTTTATTTTAAGTTTTTTAATTTGGTTTTTTTATATATATATTTTTATTTTTTGTTGTGTTTTTAAAGTGTTTTTTCCATCATTTTGGTTTTTAACCTTTTTTAATTTTTTTCTCATGTCTCTGAGGTCTAGAGAAGTCGGTGAGGGAGTGCGTTGTTCAGGCACTCTGTAAGTGAAAGTCATCAGTTTGAAACCCCTGGGGACACCTCAAATCCAGCCATGTTAAGGGTTGGTGCAGTCCAGATCGGGTGCGATCCCTGGGTGACTTTGATGGCTTAGATGCCCCTGGGTCATGGCATCTCAGCCAAGGCAATCCCTCGCCAGTCAAAAAGTTCAGGATTACCAATATATATATATTGAAAAATTTGAAAATAAATGAAAAAATAAACATTTAAAAAAATAATGTGGATACATTATGGATCAAAAAAATTAAAATATAAAAAAACCACCTAAAAGGGGAGAGGGGTTACTACCGGTAGCATCATTTTTAAAAATGAATTAAAAAATGTGACCCACCAAAAAATGAAAACTTTGTAGAGTTCTCGTTAAGATGATAAATATGTTGGTGGAGATATTTGTTTGCAAGGAGTTGATTTGGGTTAAAAAGTGAGTTATGGCTTGAGGCTGGAGTATTTGGTGTTGTGGTTGCATTTTCTAGAGTTGAGGGTGAGTTTTCTCCTTTTAAGAGCGATTTATTGGTTGAGGAGGGTGATTTTCTCAAGTATTGGGTGATTTTCTTAGTAGAAGGGTCGAGACTTTGTTATAGGAAGGTCAAGCTCACTTGTTGGGCCGAATTTCTACTGTTTGAGATCGAGTTTACTCATGTTGGGATCGTTTTATACTTGTTGGGGTTGACTCCAATTTATTGGACAAATATTATCTATGTTGGGGCCGAATTTCTTAAGTGGGGAGCACCATTTCTTGTAGAAACTAATATTTATGACCAGAGGCTGAGATTTCCCCTGTGTAGAGGCTTATTTCCCTCACAGCAGAGTCATATTGTTGATGAGAAGACCAGAGATCGTTTTTGTTGTTCATACTCTCATTGTGGGCTAAACTAGAGCACCATTATCAGCTATCTTTGTAACAGGTCAAAGTTCCAGTAATAAAACCAGAACTTATGATATTTCCTTTTTGTTTAAGTGGTTAAATGTAGTTATTTTTGTGGGCTCTTTGTTGTAATAAGTGGTGTGCATATCTGAAAATTGTATGCGGCATTGAATTCTAAATTATCTCTTGAAAATGACATGAAATTGACTCATTAATAACTCAAACTTAACACAACAAAAAACTGAGTTTATATTGGGGGTTTAAGGTGTAATTGTAAGGTGTTTGAATAAACTTTTGCCTCATAAAATAGTTACAACCAACAACAGAAAGGTTTGCAGTAGAGAGTGGGCATTTTACTGACTGTTTGACGAAAACATCTGCATTATTAAACTAAGTGAAAATCCAAAAATTTAGTGGGTATTTTACAAATTTGTAGTTTGAAATGGATAATGATTGTTCTTCCGTAGATAAATATTTAATGCCCCTAGCTTTCCATATCTATGTTGTTATGAAAATAGCATTGGTATTTTATTGGATGTTGGGATGATCAATTTGGTTCGATCATTATGATATAGATAATGTTGAAATTTTAAAGGAGAAAATGTTATATTCAAACATCCCATTTCATTACATTGTTTAGAAAAAATGTGGTAATAGTTTTGCAATGAAGGAACATGGTCTAAATGTTTATAGCTTTAGTTTATGAATTTGGTCGGCCCCTAATAGCTCCTAAGATGATAGATGTTAATCCCTTTATAAAGCAATATTAGTACTTTTGTCTCCCCTAATAGCTCCTAAGATTATAGATGTTAATCCCTTTATAAAGTAATATTAGTACTTGTGTCTGGTGATTCACGTGTCAAAAGCCTTAATGTGTGTAAATATTTGAGTCTCATTTGGTCCTCCAAGCCCTTCATAGTAAGTACTTAATGTATGGAAATCATGCTTGTACAGTGCTTTTAAATCATTGGCAAGAAATATTTTAATTAATTTGAGCACAATAATGGCATCTCAAGTGATTAGTCCATAGCTTCATAGAACATGCAATTTTGTGATTATGTGTATACATGCAAGTTGTATTTTAATTATCAAATAATATTATTGTTGAGAAAAAAGGGGAAGCGACAACCAACCATGTGTATATTTGTGTTGCAATTATCCTTTTCCTATAAATTGTTGTGTTTCTTATTTGTTATAGATAAAGGATCTGAGTAACTATGACTTCATCAATAATAAAATCTTAGATATACATTTGTTCACTAATTAATTTTTAATGCAAGAATAGGCACATGCAAAAATTATGATATATTTTTTGTCTAAACAACATGGATCAGAAGAAGCATGCTAATCAACTGCTCTTTGCAAAATCATTCATATGTCAGTAAGTATTAGTCAAACGACTGCTAAGATGGATCACAAAATTATTATTCATTGTTAAGAACCAAATATCAATATAGCATAGAAAAACCTCAGAAAAAATATTCAACGCCTTGAAAAAGAGATAATTTCAGGTAATAAGCCTCTTCGAGGGGGCAACCTCTTTTTACCCCACTTAAATGTTCAATTACAAGATGATTCCAAATGAAAATGTCTCCTTGGTATATATATAGGAGACTAGGAGGTATAATTACAACTAATGGAATAAAGCCGACATAAATAAAATAACATCACTAATGTAATAATATGCCCCAATTAAGGGGTAATGAGCCAATATTATGGATTAACATGCCCCTCCCCTTGAAACAAGTGGTGTCCGCAATGCTTGAGTAAATTTGGATGCTTCTGTATAAAAGACTCATCTTCCCAAGTGGAATCTTCAGTCGGCAATTTTCTCCATTTAATGAGATACTCTGAAATGGATCTATTCCTCAGCTGGCGAATTCTTGTGTCAGTGATGGCTTCAAGCTCCAATATGATTTTTCCTTCCTCATCAAGTTCTGGCAATATAGTTTGAACTGGGATCTTGTCACCTATAACCTTCTTTAAGCATGAAACATGGAAAACTG
>JASDQU011404204.1:7269-31579 GCA_032191745.1 Picea mariana
TTCACGTTGAATGACATTGGTTTGAAAAAATATAGTTAATGGTGCGTTGGCATATCACTCACCATTTGATTCTTTGGTTGGCAAATGATTGGTTTTGAACTATGCTATGATTGTTTGAACAGAGGTCGAACTTGGCGGTTGTACTTTACCATAACTATTGTGCATGGCGGTGAATAACTCCACCACCCTCGCATGCGCACATTAATGCTCTCCCCTTTGATCATTCATTGTTGTTAGACCGAATGACTCTGCTCCTGTGCGTTGGTAAATTCGAACCAAACCCTTACCATGTGCTCGCACCATGGCCCCAGTCCTCCGAGTTGAACCCAATGGGAGCCAGGCCGTGTTGATGTTAGACAGTGCCCACAGTGACCTCGAGGAAATTGGGCGGCTTCCATTTGTACAAAAATTCGAGGTTTTTAACCTCTGCGTAGCTCGACAATTTGCATTGACCTTTGATGGTTGTCGATCCAAGGTCGGCGATGTTCAATTGGAAATTGATGAACAGTTTCTCAGTTTGGCTACGGGTTTGCCTGCCACTGGACAATGATGGTCCAAGAATTGCAATGTAGAGGAGGTCCCATAGACACTACTCTTCCAGTAACGAAAAATCACCTCCTGTGATAAAGGTTTGCCAGTAATGACGCTTAAACAACGTTGGCATGATTTATTGATGATAATCAAACAATTTATCAATTGCGAAGGTCGATACGGGTTCGTTTTCTTACACCACCTTCGTTTGCTTATGGTTTTTATGGGTTATGAGCTCAATATGCCCTATTACTTTCATAGAATCCTGTTTAAAATGTCAAAGAAATACAAAAGGAACTAGGCTGATAGTAGCCTTTTTCATTATGGGCTAGTTAAGATTATTGTGGTCTACCATTTGAGTCTGCGCAGAGATTGTTGGAGAAGTTTCATGGCTCGCAACGGTTTTGAGGATTCGAACCCTCCATAGGTTGAAAAACCTGTGGTAAGCGAGGACAAGTCTGTACCCCCGGTACCCTACAGCATCCTGCTACCTAAACCCTTGCCCGACTCGCCTATCAACCTACCCCACACTGTGACTAAGAACGTTGAGACTATGAGCAAGAGGCCTAAGGCAAAACCCATTGAAAACACCAAAGGCAAAAAGAATGCCCGTTTAATTTCGCGAATGGCAAGAAATAAGCCAAAACCCCCTGTCAATCCTAACCCTATCGTGTTGAGTGAGGACTCCAATTTGGAAGTGGAGCGTTTTTTGGCTAGTGAATACCCCTATTCACAAGGTTTGTGTGCCGAACCCTTGTATGACTTTGTGTCAAACCTACCCCCTCGCCTACAGGATGACCCTAACTACCTAGGCATTAAGCTATCTTGTGAAGGCCCCAGTCATTCATCCAAATCCTCTCCTGCTCTGTCTAAATCTACAGTGCCACCCTGTGATCAATGTAGCTCGTGGTTAGAGAGATATTATCTTGATGTGTTGATTCTACAGTCAAGAATTCACTCTTTGGAGGACCAGGTTGCACTGCTTACCAGTCAAAAGGCTAAGCTGCAAGCTGCTGATAAGAAACAAAGGACGACAGGCTCCATCTTGTTTAAAAATGTGGAATCTGCCACAGCTGTCGTGAATTCTAAGTTGGAATAATTGAACAGCCTCTGCATCACACAGGTACATTTCGATATCACTTGTTTATGTAATGATTCGAATTCAGTTTCAAACAGCTTCGTTCATAGCACTCTGTACATAGATTTTCTTTGATTAATGGAAGTTTGTTTTCCCAGTTTAGCTTCGATTGGATTGTCATCAATTTGAATGATCTTGGTGTGGATTTGATTTGCTTGATTTAGTTAAAGTGAATGCGCTGCTGTCAATTGAAGTCATTTGTATCTATTCTAGACAGGAGCCGTTCTCATATTTCAATTTTAAACACAATCACATTTCGATTCGATTTGGTTATAATGCATACACTATGATTGGCAACAGTTTTTGATATGGTTAATTGTTATGGTTTTATGTCCCATATGACCTTCAAGCAACAGGAATACAATTCGGATTATTTTCGATGTGATTCTGTACAAATTCACCCAAATCGTGAATAGATTCAACTCATAACAACTATGCTATAAACTCAGCCGGTTAATTCACATTGGTTTGTTGTTAGTTCCACCATGTTATCAGTCGGATTCATATTGCAATGAATATGATGTTTGAATTTGATTCATAGAACGAGTTTGACTATATACAGATTCACGATCTCTTTACATATTAAACTCAGTCGTGATTTGTTTTGATTATTTGCCTAGTTTGCAATTATAACTTATGTTGATTCTATTAAGATTGTGATCACAATCAATCGATCTTGTTTGTTGACTGTGCAAGGATCAATCACAAATTTGGTTGGGTTGATGCTGTTACGTATGATTTCGTTTACACATAATCGAAACAATTTTTCCATCTGTGTATTCGATTAAACGATGTGAATCTTTTGTTATTTCATTATAGCTATAATGAGTGGAAAATGGTTGTGTTGGATTAGATCGTATCACATACGATATAACTCATTATCGATTTCATTTGGATATGAAACAGTCTTGTCAATGTTTGACCCGATTTTATGGTAACAGAGAAACATAGTATTCTTACCCCTGTTTTCGATTGAATCGCTTTTGATTTTGTTTAATCTTGAATGATAAAATCATTTGAATCTTGCGTGATTCATTTTAAATGATCATTGGAAGATAATTGGACTTGGTTCTTTCAAAAGATTTGATTTGATTTCAATTATGATCCTGTACGTTATTTTAGACTAGCTACAGAATCAGATGATTCTGTAGCTAAGTCTGTAAGATTAGATTTTTATTGTTTTGCTAATAAAGTACCTTTCTAATTTGTTATTATTCTTCTATTGCAGATGAATTTGAAATTGCAGTGGATTTGATGAGCAGTTAGAGGATATTTGAGATATTTTACTTGCATTTTAATTTCCTAGTTTAGTTGATTTTGGGAAAATCTTCCCAGATTATGTAAACAGTTTGATACTATCCACAGGGAGGTTTTACCCTGTGGAGAAACTTATAAATACTTATTATTTTTGTAATAATGATATCCTCATTTGTGGGAGAACAAGGATATGGAATTTTAATGCAAACTGAGACATAATTTGATATTCTGCTACAGCTTTAGCTTTTCATGATATCAATATTTTGTTTTATGTTTATGTGTATCTATTTGCATTTGGTTGATGACTACTTTAGCTATCTTAATCTCTTGCAAATGATATAATTCAATCAATATAATCCATATCTGAATTCTTCCAAGTGTTTAAAAAACATAGCAATTGCTTGATTCAGTTTGTGAATGACAGGTTTCTCTTATTCATAAGTTGGATTATTAAGTATAAGTTTTTTCATAACAGGTTTCCCTTATTGCAGAGATTTATAAATCATATAATTGTTATGATTTTTTATGTCTTGTTTGTCCTGTAAATAAACTTATAGAGCAGCACAGCCTATCTTTTACAAGAAGCTTCTGGATTACCCAGTGCGAGTTTCCTTCCTCCGACCAGCTTCGAAGTCATCATACACAGGACGAATTGGGAGCGTTTCCAGGTCAGTTAGTTACTTGTTTGTTTATTGTTTTTATTAGTAGTTTAGTTCAGATATTAGTTTAGTTAGATTTATAGGTAGAATTACTATATTAGATTGTTTAATTTCAGTAAATATATTAGATAGTTTAATTTCAGTAAGTTTTATTCCTTATTCATAAAATCATAAAATCAAAAATATATCTCTAGCTGTCTTAGGGCAGAAAACAAATGACTTTTACAGGTTTTATTCAAATCTGCAAGTTGTAGATAATGTATATTTGTGAATAATTTGTAATTCAATTAGTAATTAGACAGTTAATTAGTAGAGTTTGTGTAATAGTAATTAGTAGTTTGTATATAGAATAGTTAGAGTAGTTTATATTTAGTTTTAGTTTAATTTATTTAGTAGTTTGTTTTAATTAGATTAGTGTATTAGTTTGTTTTAGTATTAGTAATAGTTGTTTTATTTATTGTTAGTTAGTTTAGTTTCTTGTATTTAGTTTTAGTTAGATTGTTTTATTTAGTTTAGTTTGTTTCATTTGTTTTAGTTAGATTAATTAGTTTAGATTAGTTTTCTCTTTGGTTTTCTTAGGACCTTAGAGTGGCCAACGGAGCTGTTAAACCTGTCAAGGTGGTTGATTCCAAACGGCTTGGGTTATTAGACAACCCCGGACCGGTTCCCCTCTCTCAGTTGACGGACGGTCAATTTCGCCCGTCAACACTATGTCCCTTCGAACATATTTTTATCATAGATTTCTATACTGGACTTACTAAGTTCTGGGTAAGTGTTTTTGGTCTTATATACAAGACTTTGGAGACATTTTCTTTGTCACTTGCTTGCTCCATGTTGATCCATTCTGATAGGTAATGATCACAAAATTGGAATATAGGTTATATTTTCCCCTCCATGCATTTTTGTGTTATCCATTTCCTGTTTCATTTTTCCGTCAGATCGACCCCACTGAGTTGCGACATAGAACTTTCTCTATAATTTAGAAGTGTCGTAATTCATGTGGTAGAGAATACCATTCATGGTTTCCCTAGTTAGAAACTTGTTCATAGTTTGGTGCCCATGCTAAAGTACTTTCATAGGGTTAAGAGTCTTGTTTAGTCCCTCCATGACTTCTCATTGAAGCTGCATATATTCCTCTCAATATTTTTCTGTCCATTACTATTATAGTCCAAAATTCCTTATCTGTGCATACAAGACATCGGCCCTTCCATTATATGTGCATACTATTATATGTTCCCTACTACACTAAAAACCCATGCACACACACTTGGTGCATGATAGTTATCCCATGTAAAAATGGGTGTTGCATGCTAGTTACCCCACGTGTACCTCCAAAAGTTGAAAAAAATATAAAATTGCATGGAATTCGGTGAAGTTTACGGGCTATGGAGGGTTTCCTAACCATTTTACCACTTGTATATCGTCCCCAAACCAAATAACCATATTTTTCTCACATAAAAAGAGGTCTTGGGGAGTCATTTATTAACATGAGAAAGAGAATAAGAAAACTCTACCAAAATCCATTCCCTTTCTTAGCCCAAGATTTGCATCTCATTCTAATTATTAGCCGCAACCTTCCCCTCCATCCTTTCTCTTTATGCAACCCTTTCTCTTTCCCTTGGTAATATGTTGGTTTTTAGAAGCTAATGTGGGATTTACTCACTTGGAGCCACAATAGAGGAGCCCTGACTTGGTTCATGGAGAGGTTTCCAACAACGGTTCTAATCCTTTTTATCTTGAAATTGAATAAAATAGTTCATCCTTGTCCTAAAACCCTATGTTTACATGATTTTGTTAATTTATTCATTTATATCTATGTCTAAACTTTTAAAGTGATAAGTGTATATTGTATATGTTGTTGCATTGTATTCCTAACCTTTTGTAAGTCATGTTTGGGAGGAGACCCGCGATCTAGGAGGCAAAAACAAGTGAAAGAGGCGAACACCAACCGCAAGGACTAAAGGTGCACTAATTAACTCTCTTTCCTTTCTCTCCCATCACTTAGTTTAGTTGGTTTGGGGGTAGATTAAGGGTAGATCAATATTTTAAGGGAGTTATCGCTCTACCTTTACCTTAGACCTAGTATAGGGGGATTTTCCCCATAGAAGAATTGACAACTCCACCAGGGAGTCTCTTTAGGGTCTTAGTGGGAGATTTTGTTTTGATTTGATTTTCAGTTTCTTTTAGAGTTTTCTAAGTGTTCTAAGTCCGGTTGGTCTTTGATCACCTTCCAGGTGCCTACCAGCTTCGCTTTCCCACTTTCCTATCCAAACTTTTTATTTTTGAAAATTTGCAGAGGTGTATGTGCCATGTTCTTTGTATAGCATGCGTACATATGCATTCTGCATTATATACAACTTGCGTACATACACATGTTGGCTGTGCATAAAACGTGTCTCTATTGTTTTGGAAAAATAATTCAAAAATATTTTCCTTTTTCTACAGGAAACTTGTGGTTCCCACGTCTTTGTGACTTCCAGAAGCTTGTGTTTTTTGGGGTTTAGACAGTTTGCAGGATCAAATTGTTTATGAAATAAAAAATAAATCCTCTTGTCTCTCTGTGTTTCCAAGCATTTTTGGCTTATTTTTATCTTGAATTTTAATAAAAATGATTTGCATTTAAAAAAAAAAAAATCACCCACATGGCCTGGGGGGACCATGAATCGTGTATTATGCAGTTTCTTTTAGCATATTTTGTTAGTTTTGCTTTGATTGAAAGAAATAAAAAGAAAACCTAGTTTTTTTCGATATCTTTCTTTATTTGCATTTTCTTTGCATTGTTATTTGAAAAAGAAAAAATAATTGGGATAGGGTTGTGTTTTCTTCTCATCTTGAAAGCATTTCAAAAGAAAAATAAGAAAGAAAATCCTTTCATTTTCTCTTTTGTTTCACTCAAAAGTTGCATTGTGCATCTTGCATGGAAAGGAGAAAAGATTGCATTTTTAGGTTTGAAGGATTGTTCATGATTTTTTCATGAAGCTATTTTTCATTTGTAAAATTAGAGTAAAGTCTTCTTCACCAGTGTTGTAATAAGTTTCAATTTTTCAAGAGTCTCAAACAACATAAGTTTCACTTTCGTTTCTTGAATAAGAAAAGCCCCTAAAATGAATGCGCTAATCTAAAATATAATAGTAACATTTTTTATAGGGTTCACCAATAACTTATATTAGGGCCTTGGATTAGCAATGAAGAGGTAAGCTCTCCAAGGCCAACTAAAACTTAACTAGTTGTTTGTGCTAGGGAGTGAAAAATCCACTTTGTAATTACTCAATCCGGGAAGCTCCTCTTACAAAGGAGTCAAACATGAGGTTGCATGGAGGATGGTGATGGAGATATCCACTCCTGATCCCAACAAAGCATTTGGGAGAGTGTGTATTGGGGGTGAATCTTGTAGCATTACTGGCCCAAATTGTGTAAGACATATGAGACACTTGGATCCATCCAAGGCACTCTAAGAGTGATTCTGGCCCTGTTGTGCTTCAGGCCTCAGGAGGAACTTTGGTCTTAGTTATCCTGCCCATACACTCGCCAAACTATCGATTGTACCCCTCTGGTTGTTGATTACAAGTTTGTGGCCTAGTTTTCATTATATAGGTTGACACATAGGTGACTGTGAGGGGTGTATTGTGGTACTTGAGACAGACTCTGTATTCTCTAGGTGACGCCCGAAGATACCATCGGTCGAAGGTCTGGGTAACTTCTTCTCCTCAACAGTCATTTTCCTTTATGAATACTTTGGACGATCATGACTTCATCTCCCTGGGTCAGAAGCATCCATAAGGGTAGTTTGTTTGGTTTGTATCTTTGTAGTATTTTCTTGTTAATGGTATGATCTATGCTCCCTAGTTTTCCATAGCTATTTATTCAATCATTTCTTTGGGTATTTGACCTAAGGTGGTTTTCTGCCCACTCCACCAGCCGTGAAGACTTTTCGGTCTTCTGCTTAGAAATGTGGAGTCATCTCCTTATAGGTGTATTTTTTATAACACTAGTTCACCTGAGTCAGTGTGTGAGACTTTTAAGCACCTAAAAAATCCTACAAGGGGAGAGCCTATGCATAATATATTCATGGCCCAAGTTCCCGACGATACCAACAAAGGAACCCATTCGCAAAGGAATTATTTTTCTTTTCGTTTCTTTGGAAACTTTGCTGTCCCTTTGATGGCCACTTTGTACATTCTTGGGTTAAATGTGGGACTACCAGTTTGGTTGGGTACCATTCCAAATGTCCCTAATTCTCTTGATAATTCACAGTTAAGCACCTTATGTCATGGGCATCATGTTGATGTTCATTTTTCAACAAATTATTCTCCTCCTCCTTCTTCCTTCTTTGGTGAAATTCTAGCTACTAGTAACCGGAAGTCTAAATGAAATAGAAAGAGGAAGAAGAAGAAGAAGAAGAAATCAACAACCTATGTGAGTCATGTTGTAGATAGGTCATCATCCTCTACAGGTCATGTTGAAGAAAAACACCGAGCCTATGCAAGTCATGCTGGGGGAAAGTATCGACCCTCTACAATTCATGTTGCAAGAAAAATTCCAGTCACTACAAATCATACTAGTGATAGGTTAGTATCCTCTACGATTCATGTTATCGACCAATCACCAACCTCTACAAATCATGTTGGAGATGTGAAAACAACCACTGGAAGTCATTTTGGGGGCATGAACCTAGTCACTGTGATTCATACTGGAGTTCAACAACCAACCTCTACTAATCATGTTGGAGAGTTGTCAACAACCTCTGTGATTCATGTTGAGGACAAGAAGCCAACCACTGCTAGTCATGTTGGGAGCATTGATTCTATTGAGAAACCTATATGGATAGGATGTAAGCCTAAGTTCCCTTGTAAAATTTTCAAGGGAGATCACCTTACTCATTTATGCCCTGGCCTTCTAGATGCACGAACATTGTGGTCCCTGTCTTCAAGCTCTTCTGATTATAAGTCTTCTAAGGTTTCCTCTGAACCTATTCAGTCAGTGGTTGAGGTAGTGGTCATGCCGATGCAATCTTTGGTTGATCCCACTCTTCTCTTGGAGAGTGTCGAGTCTACCAAAGTGGTCATGTCGATGCAATCTTTGGGTGATCCCAATCTTCTCTTGGGGAGTGATGTGTCTACCGACTATGTCCTTATCATTTTTAGTTTAGTACTTTCAGAACAAGGGGGCATTCTTCTCACTTCGAGCACATCGCCCCAAGTCCTAGGATGGTTTCCTTTGATTGGAATGACCTTGTTGAGCCTCGCCTTCCTTCTTATGGACCTTTTAAAATAAGGGTTGAAGTTAATTCAAAAAATAATTACCGATGTATTGTGGATGAAGGAGCCTCCACAAGTATTTTATCCTCCTCGGCTTGGAAATATTTGGGTTCTTTTGAGCTTGTGTTTGCTTCGCATAAGTTGTTGTATTTTGACAGACGTCCTAGTGAATATTTGGGGGTTCATTGTCAGTTTCCTATCTCGTTAGGTGGGAAGACTATCCTTATTGATTTTATAATGGTGCAAGGCCCATTAGATTTCAATTTGATTATTGGGAGTGATTATGTATATGTTATGAATTTTGTGGTGTCTACACTCTTCTAGGTGATGCATTTACCTCATAATGGAAGCATTGTCACTATCGATCAACTGGCATCTGATAATCACCATCCTAATTCGGCGTTATTTTAGGATTCCACTTTATATGTTCCTAGTGTTCATGTAGAGTCTAGCCCGCCATAGGTTAATTATGTGGCATATTATCCTCGATTTTCAATTGCTTCTAAGAAGGAACCTGTGTAATCATTTTTTCCTTCTCGATACATTGTCTCAGAAATTGATCAGTATTTTTATCCAACAGGGGCATGGGATCCCCCGCTTCCCCCTCTTGGTCTGATTAATTGATGCAGGAGCATCGTAAGCAGCTAGCCAAGTGAGCATGAAGGCAGAACACAGCTGGAGGAGCGCAACACACATTTTGCACATTTTGAAATGTTTTTGAAAAAAATTAATGAACAGATGTTAATGTAGTACTTAAGGGAAACGTAATTGCATGTTGTAAACATATATTGAGTGATTTTCTCTCATCTATCAATGTAAAAGTCATTTAAGCCCAGTTAATGAAAGTAGGTAGATTTGAATTCATATATTAGACAGTTAGAGTGTAGAAGGGAAAACGGATATAGACACCCTCACTCTTGCATTATTATATCATTATTAGCACAGAAAATAAGTTGAAGAGCTGTAGCAGAGAGATGTAGAGAAGAACCCATGTACAGGAGAGATTGAGTTAATATATGAATCTTTGACTCACTTTCATGGTGTTATGATGCTTACTGTTTACCTTAGTTGAATGGTATGTTTACAGTGGATTTATTTCTCTATTATGAATTTGTTTCAATGTTGTGTTGAATGTATGATTTCATGTTAAGTATATGAAGTCTGAGAGAGAAAGAGAATGAGTTTCAATTGTTTCTCATCCTGAGAGAGTTCTTGCAAGGAGTGGAGTGAAATGTCTGCAAGGTGTGCATTGACAAGGGTTCTGAGTTTTATCTCAGAAAGCTCAGGAGGGATACCGTTGTTCTCATTCCAGCAGAAGTGCAGGTGAAGCATAGAAACTGTTCAAGGTGTGCACAGGCTAGTTGAAGCCTTAGAATTTATCAACTAAGGGAAGGATTGAAGGACTATTGTTGCAAAAAGTGCACAGAGTTGAAATATCAAATACCCAGGAGTATTTGAAATATTGTCGCAAGGAGTGTGTGCAGGAGTCCTTTTAGAGACTCGAGTTTACAAGTTAAAGCTCAAGAGGGATAACACCTTTGAAAACTTCAAAGGAAGATGGAGATCAAAACACATCAAATGGATACGAGGAAGAGAAATCATCACACAGAAGGTTAAGTTTCAGAGAAATAACATTTGCTCGTTTCACAGAGATTCTTGAGGAAGAAATCGAACGGTCGAAATTCTTCGTGGAGAACTCGCGAAGTTGCGAGGACCGTAGGATCCAGAGGATTTGCAGGGTGTATAAGGGTTGGACGAACCCATTAAGTTGGTGTCAAGGATCAATGAAGACTGTCGATCATGGTCAGTTTGGGCTGTCAGATCATTTCACGAACTCGTGGTTCGTGAGTTTGGATGGGGAAGACCAAACTCTTGGAGTCGCGAAGTTTCGAGTTGTGAGAAGCAGAGGTAGAGATCCAGACTGTTGTATCCAAGCCATGGGAGAACTGTCAGATCTGAATCTTTGTGGGGTATCGCATATCGTGAGTTTGGAGGATAGACCAAATCCTTTAGTTGTGTGAATTCCCGAATAGCGAGAAGTAGGAACAACCATTGGATCAGAACCTCTTCGCTATATCGCGTATTAGGGTTTTGGAGGTTGGGAGGAATCAATTTCAACTACAGGAGTTGCGAAGAGCCGAGGGTCAAGGTCTCGGCAAGCACGTGGCTCATCCATCAAGTGGGGATCACGTGGTTGACAGGTGGACACTCGTCACCTAGGAAGGGGTCAACATCTTGTTGACTTCTCGTGCTTCAGGTTCTCATAATAAAGGATCACAAAGGCTCAACAACTCAAGTTGTGAATTTGCGAGTTTCGAGAAGTACTGAAGGAGTCAAACCTTCTCTGATGTTTGCGTCTCAATGTTTCATAAAATAAGGGGCTGGAGGTTCAACCTTCCAACTTGCAAACTCACAAGTTGCGAGTGAGATTAGTGCTTAGACCTATCCGATGGTTACGCATGGAGGGCACTAACAAGGATGAGCCATATCCCATCGTGTCTTGGGTATCGGCATTTTCTGAAGAAAAGTCGAGGGTCTTCAACCCGTGAACATGCGAGTGGTGAAAAGCATTTGCACAAGGACTAGGTCGTGGTCATATGGAAGTGTAAGGATCTCTCTTGGTGTTAGTTTCTCAAGGCGAGTTTTCACAAGGACCTATGGATCAGATTTGTTAAAGGTTTTAGCAGGGAGCCAAAGAAGTTGCTTCGGCTTAAGGAGAATTTAGAATGATCCTGAGTGGATCTTGGCCCGAGGGTCAGGGGTCTGCGTCAAGTGTGGTATCAGAGCTTGAATCTGTTTGTATATTGTAGGCAGAGGAAGCGAGAGGAGAAAGAGTACTCTAATACACATCAAGTTGTSGTATCAGAGCATCAGAAAAAGTATTTTCTTTCTGTAGCAGGGAAAAGAAAAAAAACAATTTCTCAGCCATGCCGCCGAGAAGAAGAGACAGACCGATGCTTGATCCAGCAATGGAAAGAGAAATGCATGAGTTATGTGCCAGGCTTGATGCCATGGAGACATMAMAAAGGCACACAGTTGATGYTGGGGATATCAGCGAAGATAAAAGTGAAAATGAAGTTGGACACGAAGGAGAAGAAGTCGCAGTCGAAGATGTTGYAGAYGAACACCTATTCAAGGCTGTTGCAAGGATAGGTGCCAGAGAAAAAATGGACATTCCAGTGTATGAGGGAAACCTGGATGTTGAAGAGCTTCTAGACTAGATTAGAGCTCTGGATAAATACTTCGACTATGAGGATGTCGAGGAAGACAATAAATTCAAACATGTCATTACTAGACTTAAAGGGCATGCAACACTATGGTGGGATGAACTGCAGGCTGATAGACGCTGCAAAGGCAAGAAAAAAATCAAAAGCTGGGATAGAATGGTTGCAAAGATAAAATCCAAATTTATACCCAAGGATTATCAGATCACTCTATTTCAGAAGATGTAAAATTTGAGACAGAAGCTGATGTCAGTGAAGGAATACACTGAAGATTTCTACAAGATAAACATCAGAGCAGGTCATCGAGAAAGCGATGATGAAAAATTTTCTAGGTAAATGAATGGTCTGTGATATGACATTCAAGATGAGATGAGCATGATTACTATGTGAAATGTGGAAGATGCTTATCAGATGGATCTGAAAGATGAAGAGAAGCTGAGCTGAAAGCAAGGTCAAAGAGGCCGAGGCAAAAGTCAAGCCAAAGGCAAAACAATTGCCCAAGACAGAACTCAAAGACATAAAGAAGAGGGAAAGAAACCCCAATCTCAACATGAGAGAGGAGGAAGCTCACAGAGAGGGCAGTATGCTGATAGAAATACTTTTTCTCAAGCCAGAGGAAGAGGAAGAGGCAGAGGCGGTGAAGTAAAATGCTTTGTCTATGGAAAAATCAGACATAAATCCTATGAGTGTCCATATAGGAAGAAAGATGGTGGTGAAATTCACATTATCAAATCTCAAGGATGGAATTTTGAGGCAGAAGATGTTGAGGGCGAAAGATCTTTGATGATGAGGAAATTTCTCTTAACGCCACAGAAAGAGGCAGAGAAACCAACCCAAAGAAACAGTCTGTTTCGGACTACCTGCAAAACTAAAGACAGAGTATGCAAAGTCATAGTGGACAGTGGTAGCATAGACAATCTTATATCTATAGAGATGGTAGAAAAGCTGGAGTCGGAGACTATTGTACATCCAAGCCCATACGGAGTTTTGTGGCAACAAAAAGGACATCAGGTAAATGTCACTAAACAGTGTTTAGTTGAATTTAAAATAGGAGGATATAAGGATGAAATATTATGTGATGTCATTCCCATGGATGTTTGTAATCTATTGCTGGGTAGACCATGGAAATATGATAGAAACGTAGTTCATGATGGGAGAAAGAACACATACACCCTGGAAAAAAATGGTAGGACTCACATGTTGCTGCCAATTAAGGATAAAGAGGTGAAAATAGAGATGAGAAACAATGTACTTCTCATGAGTGGGAAGGAACTTCTTAAGGAGGTTAAGAAGAAGGAAGACACACAATTTATTGTAGTCAGGAAGCCTAAAATTGTTTTAACTAGTACAAGGATAGATGATTTACCAGAAGAAATCCAGAAGTTGCTGGGAGAGTTTGCTGATATAGTAGTGGATGAACTACCTTGTTCGTTGCCACCTATCAGGAGTATAAGCCATCACATCGATCTTATACCTAGAACCAGTTTACTAAACAAAGCTGCATACAGGTTGATGCCACAAGAAAATGAAGACGTCAAGAAGCAGGTCTAGGACTTAATGGACAAAGGATTGATTAGAGAAAGCTTGATTCCATGTGTTGTTCCAACAGTGCTCAGCCCAAAGAAAGATGGAGGTTGGAGAATGTGTATCAACTCAAGAGTGATCAATAAGATTACCATTAGATACAGATTTCCATTACCAAGGATGGATGACTTGATGGACTGCTTGAGTGGAGCAAGATTTTTTTCAAAGGTTGATTTGAAAAGCGGATATCATCAAATTTGAACGAGAGAAGGTGATGAATGGAAGATAGCATTCAAGACGAATGAGGGGCTATACGAAAGGCTTGTCATGCCATTTGGCTTAACAAATGTACCCAGTGCTTTCATGAGACTGATGAACGAAGTCCTAAAGGATTTCATAGGGAAGTTCATCATTGTATATCTTGATGATATATTAATTTTCAACAAGACAGAAGCAAAGCACTTAAGGCATTTAGCTGCAGTGATGAGGAGATTACAGCAAGAGAAATTGCTGATAAATATGAAGAAATCATCATTTATGAGGACAGAAATCATTTATTCAGGTTTTGTTATCTCTACAAATGAGTTGAAGATGGATCCGGAAAAGGTAGATGCAATTAAGAATTGGCCATCGCCGAAGAGTGTGTTTGAAGTTCGAAGCTTCCATTGTTTGGCAAGTTTCTATAGGAAATTCATCTAAAACTTCAATGGAATGAGTGCACCAATGATGGATACTGTGAAGAAAAGACACAAATCTTTTCACTGGACAGAAGAAGTAGAGAAGAGCTTCAATATGCTGAAGAAGAAGATCACGAAACAACCAATTCTGGTTTTGTCGGATTTTAGCAAGACATTCCAGGTCAAGTGTGACGCGAGTGGATTTGCAATTGGAGCGGTCTTGAGCCAAGATGAAAGGTTGATCGCATACTTCAGTGAAAAACCAAATGAAGCGAAGATTAAGTACTCAACATATGACAAGGAATTCTATGCATTCATACAAGCACTGAAGAAATGGAGACATTATTTGGTTCCCAAAGAGTTTGTTTTGTATAGTGATAATCATGCTTTACAATTCATGACTCAGCAGGAGAATTTGAACCAAAAACATTTTAAATGGGTTGAATTCATGTAGAATTTTACTTTTGTAACTAAGCATATTTCTGGAACTGCTAACAAAGTTGTTGATGTTTTGAGCAGGAATTTTTTGCTTATGCAGGAATTCAGAGTCAAGACTTTGGGTTTTGATAACCTCAAAGAAATGTATAAGGATGATCCATATTTTAAGGAAGCATATGAGGCATCTGAGAATCCAATTATCAGGGACAGAAGCCAGTGAACCAAATATATGATCTAGGATGGATTATTATTCAAGGGTAATCAGCTATGTATTTCAAAATGCTCCATGAGGGAGAACCTGCTGAAGGAAAAACACAGTGGAGGATTGGCTAAGCACTTTGGTCATGATAAGACGTTCTCAAAGTTGAATGGCTCATATTTTTGGCCAGGAATGAGGACATATGTCAAGAAATTTGTGGACAAATGCAGGATTTGTCAGCACACTAAAGGGAAAAGGCAGAACCCAGGGTTATATTAACCATTACCCATACCAGAAAGGCCATGGGACGTAGTGAGCATGGATTTTATATTGGGACTGCCAAGAACACAAAGAGGATGTGATTCAATATTTGTGGTAGTCGAAAGATTTTCAAAAATGGCACATTTCATACCATGCCATAAAACCAGTGATGCAACTCATATTGCGAACCTGTTTTTCAAGGAAGTCATCAGACTTCATGGCTTACCAAGGAGTATTGTGTCTAATCGGGATACTAAGTTTGTAGGACATTTCTGGAGGACCTTGTGGAAAAATATGGGGACGAGTTTGTCTTTTAGCTCAGCATATCATCCTCAAATAGATGGGTAGACATAAGTTGTGAACAAAAGCTTGGGAGACTTGTTGAGGAGGTTAGTGACTAAACACCACAGTCAGTGGGATCACATTCTTCCACAGGCGGAATTTTCTTACAATGACTCACTCAACAGAAGCACAGGACAGAGTCCATTCCAAATTGTATATGGAATGCAACCAAGGGGAGTTTATGATTTGAAAGATTCGGAACAAGTTGAATTCAAGAGTGCTAGTGCAAAAGACTTTGCAGAAGAAATGAAGGAGCTTCACAGCTGAAACAAGGAGCAATTGCAGAATTCAAGTCAAGAATACAAGAGGAGAGAAGATCAACATAGGAGAGAACTTCAATTTGAATTTGGTGATCTGATTCTTGCACATCTGAGGAAGGAAAGGTTCCGAAGGGGAACATATAATAAACTAAAGATGAAAAAGATTGGACCATGCAAGGTCATAAGGAAATTTGGGGCAAATGCATATGAGATTGAATTACTCGATGGGATCAGAATCTCACCGATATTCAATGTCGTGAATTTGTACCCTTACAGAACTGAAGAAGTAGGAGCAGAAAATGAACAAAAAGAGGTTCAATGGACAAAACAAATGCCTGTAGCTGAAAAGCCACAGATGGAAAGTATAATTGACAAGAGGGTCAGCAAAAAGACCAGGAGAAAAGAGTATTTTGAATACTTGGTCAAGTGGAAAGGACACCCAGTTGAAGTTTCCAGTAGGGAAGATCAAATAGAAATCCATAAGCATGGATAGACCGTGCAAGAGCTCATGAACAGGAGTTCATGAAAATTTTCAAGTGAGGGAGTATGATGCAGGAGCATCGTAAGCAGCCAACCAAGCGAGCATGAAGGTGGAAGACAGTTGGAGGAGCACAGCACACATTTTGCACATTTTGAAATGTTTTTGAAAAAAATTAATGAATAGATGTTAATGTAGTAGTTAAGGGAAACGTACTTGCATGTTGTAAACAGATCTTGAGCGATTTGCTTTCATCTGCCAATGTAAAAGGCATTTAATCCCAATTAATGAAAGTAGGTAGATTTGAATTCATAGATTAGACAATTAGAGTGTAGGAGGGCAAACAGATATAGACACCCTCACTCTTGCATTATTGTATCATTATTAGCACAGAAAATAAGATGAAGAACTGTAGCAGAGAGCTGTAGAGAAGAACCCATGTACAGAAGAAATTGAGTTAATATATGAAGCTTTGACTCACTTTCATGGTGTTATGATGCTTACTGTTTACATTAGTTAAATGGTATGTTTACAGTGGCTTTATTTCTCTGTTATGCATTTGTTTCAATGTTGTGTTGAATGTATGATTTCATGTTAAGTATATGAAGTCTGAGAGAGAAAGAGAATGAGTTTCAATTGTTTCTCATCTTGAGAGAGTTCTTGCAAGGAGTGTAGTGAAACATCTGCAAGGTGTGCGTTGACAAGGGTTCTGAGTTTTATCTCAGAAAGCTCAGGAGGGATACCATTGTTCTCATTCCAATAGAAGTATAGGTGAAGCATAGAATCCATGCAAGGTGTGCACAAGCTAGTTGAAGCCTTAGAATTTATTAACTAAGGGAAGGATTGAAGGACTACTATTTTAGAAAGTGCACAGAGTCAAAAGATCAAATACCCAGGAGTATTTGAAAGATTATGGAAAGGAATGCATGCAGGAGTTCTGTTAGAGACTTGAGTTTACAAGTTAAATCTCAGGAGGGATAACACCTTTGATCACTTCAAAGGAAGATAGAGATTGAAACACTTCAAAGGGAGACAAGGAAGCAAAATCATCGCGTAGAAGGTTAAGTTTCGGGGAAAGAACATTTGCTCGTTTCACAGAGATTCTTGAGGAAGAAATTGAACGGTCGAAATTCTCCATGGATAACTCGTGAAGTTGCGAGGACTGTAGGATCCAGAGGAGTTGCAGGGTGGATAAGGGTTGGACGAACCCATTACATTGGTGTCAAGG
This sequence comes from Picea mariana, assembly GCA_032191745.1. NCBI lineage: Eukaryota > Viridiplantae > Streptophyta > Pinopsida > Pinales > Pinaceae > Picea > Picea mariana. The sequence goes on from JASDQU011404204.1 coordinate 24,744, forward strand.
TTCAACGAAGACCGTCGATTATGGTCATTTTGGGCCGCCGGATCATTTCGCGAACTCGAGGCTCGTGAGGTTGGAGGGGGAAGACCAAACTCTTGGAGTCGCAAAGTTTCGAGTTGCGAGAAGCGGAGAAAGAGATCCAGACCATTGGATCCAAGCCACGGGAGAACCATCAGATCTGAATCTTCGTGGAGTATCACATATCATGATTTCAGAGGATAGACCAAATCCTTTGGTTGTGCGAATTCCCGAATAGCGAGAAGTAGGAACAACCAGTGGATCAGAACCTCTTTGTTATATTGTGTATCGGGGTTTCAGAGGTTGGGAGGAATCAGTTTCGACTGCAGGAGTCATGAAGAGCTGAGGGTCGAGGTCTCGGGCGAGCATGTGGTGCGTCGATCAAGTGGGGACGATATGGTTGATAGATGGACACTCATTGCCCGGGAAGGGGTCAACACCTTGTTGACTTCTCGTGCTTCGGGTTCTTGTAAGAAAGGAGCCCAAAGGATCAACAACTCAAGTCGTGAAGTTGCGAGTTTTGAGAAGTGCTGAAGGATTCAAACCTTCTCTGACTTTCACGTCTCAGAGTTTCGTAAAAGAAGGGGCCAGAGGTTCAAACTTTGAACTCGTGAACTCGYAAGTTGCGAGTGAGACTAGCGCTTAGCCCTAGCTAGTGGTTACGCATGGAGGGCGCTAACAAGGAGGAACCATATCCCATCGCGTCTCCGGTATCGGTGTTTGCTGAAGAAAATTCGAGGGTCTTCGACCCACAAACACGCGAGTGGTGAAAGGTGTTTGCACAAGGACCAGGTCGTGGTTGTATGGAAGTGTAAGGCTCGCTCTTGGTGTTAGTTTCTCAAGGCAATTTTTCACAAGGACCTGTGGATCAGATTTGTTAAAGGTTTCAGCAGGGAGCCAAAGAAGTCGCTTCGGCTTAAGGAGAATTTAGAACGATCCTGAGCAGATCTTGGCCCAAGGGTTGGGGGTATGCGTCAGTAATCTCGGGTTTCCTTTTGAGTCTGATCTCATTGTTTGTAGATCCTCAAACCCTCATGATTGTTATGCTTCATTGATAGACTATGTTAGTATTGTCTAGAACCTCCATCGTCATATGGCATATAGTCAATTTTCTTTTCCCTTTGGTACTATCGATCCTCCGTGTTCACGTGATTTCTTGGATATTGAATTTCCTTCAGATGAGGTTATCTGTGAAGCCATGAATATGGTTTCTATACCATTGGAATACTTACAAGATGTTTTTTTTTCTTCCCTTTTGGGAGACTTTCTAGGTTTACTATTGAAGAGACTCTTGGTCAGAGCCTAGCAGCGGGCTCTACCTGAAATGGTACTCTGCATGAGGCATAAGGATGTGTAGTTCCTTGTACCATATTGTACATTCCAGGTTTGGTGTTTTCAATTTTTGTATTCAGTAGCACCTCTTATTTTCATAAGTTTATATCTATATTGGATTTATTAACTTCTGGATGCATTTTATTTGATTTATATGCAGAATCTTGGAGACATATTTTTTTTATTTAACCTTTGTTCATCATGTTGATCCATTCTGACTAGTATTGACCTCAAAACTGGCATATAGGTTAGGTTTTCCCCTTCTTTCATTTTTTCATTATCCATTTCCTAGTTCATTTTGCCTTAGGATTGACCCCATTGAATTGTGACACTAACCTTCCTTGTAGATCATTGTGTCGTACTTTATGTGGTAGAGACTTCCTTCCATGGGAATCCTAGTTGGAGCCTTGTTTTCCATTTGATTCCCATGAAAAATTACTTCATAGGCTTGGGATTCCTTTTATTCCCTCCATGACTATGTGTTGAAGCCTCATTCTTCTTCATCTTTTTCTTGCCTTTACCCATGGGACTCCCCTAGAGCATGGTTTGTTTCTTTTCAAGCTCATTTAAACTATGAAAGTGACATCTAACAAGATATTATTTATTATTTTCAATCTCGTTTGGATTTCTTAAGAAAATAATCCCCCATGTAATCTTCTTTAAGCCCTTTTCAGACTCTCTAAAATTTAAAATATTGTCAAGCGATCTTGTTTCCCTTCATGCTTGTCAAACTAAAACTTGAAGGCACATCTATCTGGTGATAGTTTATCCCTTTTTTGGTCTAGACGGTTAATTTATGAATAAAGGTATGCCCTAGGATCTTTGTTTCACTAGGAGAGTATTCTCAGGCATAAATTTAACCCTTTTTCAGGCCCGAGAGACTAAATTTTCAAAAAGGACCATTCTCCTTGGCTTTGATTTATCTCTTTTGTGGGCCTTCGATATTATCTACTAAAAAGGAACCCCCTCAGAGTCTATAATTAATCTCTTTTCAGACTCCCTAAATATGAAAATATCGTTGAGTGACCTTGTTCCTTTCACACTCGTTAATTGGTCCAGAAGGAATATCTATTTGGCATAAGTTTAACCTTTTTTGTGGTCAATAGATTATCTATGAAAAAGGCACGCCTCAGGAGACATGTCTCTCTAGGAGAGTTCTTAGTCACACTCATTTAAATGGTTTTGAAGAGACGTCCTTTTTGTATAATTTTAACCATTTTTCAAACCGAATGGTCTAATTATGAAAAAGGAACACTCTAGAGTCTTCTTTTAGTGTTTTTCAGACTCTCTAAATGTGAAAAACCACTGAGCTTACCTTCTCTGAGCTTGTAAAACTCCACATCACATGTATCATCCTTACATCTTTTGCCTAATGCAAGCTTCATGTTTCTATTAACTAAACTTCCAAAGAATTCCTTAAATGCAAGTTGTTATCACACTAAGTTGCCTTGGGTCTTTTAGTTTGTTTCCTTCTTTTACTAATCCTTAGATTTTAATTTTTTAAATTTCACCCCTTTTAAAATTGTGTTTGTTAGGAACCCCTTGATAAATAAAGTATTGAGTCATAACTTATGTTTTAATCCTCATTTGATTTTTGGACTTAGAACCGTTTTTGTTCATGAATTAAAATTTGGTCTCCCTCGTGATTTGTCACTAGGATCGATCCACTCCACGACTAGATTGATTTGACAGACCATTTTCCTCATTCATGCCCTCATATACATGCCTTGCTATCATTTTCTTACCTTTCCAATCATGTTTTGAAATTCAAGTTGGATATAGAAACCACCCCTCAATCACAGAATGCAAGCCCTTTATCATCCATCAGTGCTGCTAAAGAAGGTACTAGCGAAAAGAGAAAGGGAAGAGTTCATGTTCAAGTTTCATAGGTCATCAAGCAGGTCACAGGAACTTAGGAGGAAGCCTTTCATTCCCCATAGAGATATTTTTCACCTCCTCCTCCACTAGAGTTAGAAGAAGTTCCTTCTACTACAAAAACTACAACAAAGAAAGGGAAGAAGCTACACTTCTCCTCTTCTCCTCCAGCAGCCAATACCAAGGGTAGGAAACCTTTCACAAGATCATCAGTTCCTAAATATGGTTTTGAAGAACAGTCCCTACCAAAATCCTCTATCCTACAAAAGAAGAAGGGTAAAGGAATTGAAAATCCTGTGGAGAGGAAAGAAGAAACCCCTATGCAAAAGAATAAAGATAAAGACAGAGGTATCAAGAAGCCTAATGAGACAGACAAGGAAATTCCTATACAGTAGGAAGAGGATAACATGAAGAATCTTGTTAAGACTGTTCATTCCACTACTCCACCTGACAGCCTGACATTCAAAAGATTAATCAGGCAACTTAGGGATGCTAGGAAGGAGGTGGCTAAGTTGAAAACATAAGCCATGTATGACAGGGTTAAGATGAAATAAATAATGGATGGCTACAGTCACACCCTTGACCTAGCAAGGTTCACAGAAAAAAAGGCCCATCCTCTCCATAGGCATCTCAAAAAACTTATAGGCAGAACAGATGCTTCCAGTCTCAGAACAGGAAGCTCAAAGTAGAGTTACAACATTTTCAAGATGAAGTAGCTCAAAGAAACTTGCAGGTATTGGTTGAAGTTGTTATTGAAAAGGAGACACTAGTAGCCAAGGAGAGCATAACTTCACTAAAGAATCCTGTCACCACTAAAATAAAGAAGCCTGATGTGCCAAAGGAGGATCCTCCTTCTACAAGAAAGAGTGTCAGGTTAAGTGTTAGGGTAACGAAGTAGCTGGTGAAAGGTGAGCCCCATTTTGGAAAATGGTTCCTTTTTGTGAGGATAAGTTGTTGTTGAAACATTACCTCTGCCAACTATATAGACTTCTAAGTGCTTATTGTTCAGAGTTTTGGGCGTTTCGTGAATAATTAACTCCTTCAGCAATAAGATTGCACACATTTCATAGCGCTATGGCACTACAAAATAGTCCATTTTGGTGTTCCACTGGTGTGCAACCTACAGTGATGCCAAATCATCTAAAGATAATGGTGTTGATATTACTCAAGGTTACTACTCGCTCTGCACATGTCCAAGTGGATGTGCCATGTTTTTTATGGTGCTACCTAAAATTTGCACAGAGACACACAGTGGTGCTACCTAATTTCTGGTAGAGACAGAATTTTCACAGAGATGCACCAAAGTGGTGCTACTGAAATTCGCTACCTAAAATATCGTAGAGACCAAATTTTGCACATGGGATAGGAAGGTTTGGCGCTAAATTTTCTACTTGAATAGTTTTGAAGTGCGCTACTTAGAGTGCTACCTAAAGAGGCTACCAACAGACACCAGGAATTCAGGAGGGTCAAGCTAACAAATTTTTGGATAGCTGATGATGGAGAGAACTGCAAAAACAGAAGCTGGCAACATAATGACATCCACATGCTCCTGAAAAACACATGGAAAACAAGGAGTTGCGCAGCAAAGAGGGATCAGGTTAGTTTGAATATTTGTTGGATTACTCACCAAAACTTTCCTATTTTATAGCATAGGTTGTTAGTCAAGCTGTTGATGAAATAAATTCTTAGAGATTTTTCTGGAAGGAGGCCATCTCGTACCTCCATTTGTTGCCTCCCTTTTGTTATAAATAGATAGATGAAATGCTTTAGTAGGTTTGGATGGTTGAGCAAGGCTCCCTTATACTATAATATTTTGATGAAGTGACTGTGAACTGGCCATGTACTTGATTTAAGACATCTTGGTTAATAGAAATAAACTTCTCTTTCAACTTATTTGCTTCTAATGCTAAAGTGTTCATGCTTTGAATGATTCACATGAATGGTTGTGATGATATTATGGTGTATGTTTGATTATTATATTATCATGATGTTTCTTTAGTGTCCTTAAGTTCTGAACTCAAGAAGATATTGTGTTAAGAATCCTTCTTCCTTAGGTTGTTTGTAGACATGATGTTTACAACAACCCCTACATTCCTCGCATTGAAGTCTCCCCTCTATTCATACTCACTCCCAATTACTGATTGAAGTTAGACAAGACCTTGATTGCTAGTGCATTCTAGCCCTGTTTTCCGAGTTGGAACATTATCATTTTGAGTCTTTCCATTTGACCCCTTAAAACACTCTTACATTCACATATAACCTGATGGGTACAGGGCTTGCCTTCCATGCAATTTGAAGGTGATTCCTAGTGCTAACATTCTTGGCATCGTTGTTGGGGAATGATTTGAATACTTTTCCCTGGGATTAAATGAAACAGCTTACTAGTTCTAAAGGTGCATTAGAACATAGTGTCTTGAATATTGCAGCTTGCACCTGGCGACTCCATTGTTTCATATTTGGCATCTAAAGGAAGACATACGAGATCAAATCCACAATTACCTTTGGTTCCATCTAAAGCTGAACCAGAGAAAATGATCAAGAAGGGAAAATCTTCCCAAAAAAAAAATATGTTTCTGCTACAAGTGCTTCTGCTCAGTTGCCTGATTCCACTCTTGATACTCCAATTGTTATATCAAGTAAGATTTCTTTACCTTCTACTGAAGTACCTAAGAAACCTAATTTTGAAGAGTTTCCTGTCGAATACTCTCCCTTTGAAACTGATTTGAAAGAAGAAAGCATTGACATTTTTTATTCTCCTAACATTTAAAAGTATTGCAATCTTGATAGTTTTGAAGATTTCCCTACTTTAGGTTTTCGTACCCCACTTCCTGTTAAGATTTATGATGCCAAAGAAGTGGAAACTTCGTCCCCTTTACATAATTTACCATATTCTTCCAAGACTCATCCTTCTGATATGAAAAATGAAACCCCCCCTTCATACTTTCATTCTTCTGCTAATCTGCACACAATCAAGTCTCCTTCTCCACTTTGTTCACCAAGAGTTCAAAACCAAATGGAAGTTGTTAACCCCCCTGCAAATAGGATGGATTCCATAGTGGTTGGAAGATACGCTCCTCTTGTCTTACCTCAGCCAGTGAATTCTCTCCCTCCTAGAGATTATTTGAAATACATGCCCAAGTTTACGGGAGAAGAAGATATAACCGTTGAGGAACATCTTGCTTCTTTCTACAGCTATGCAGATAAACAAAACATTGAAAATGAGTATGTGTGGATGAGGGTTTTCGTCCAAAGCCTTTTTGGTGAGGCTAGGAAGTGGTTTAGGGGTCTAGCTCCTAGATCCATTACTGGCATTGAAGCATTAGACGAAGCCTTCTTGAGACACTAGGGGGACAAAAAGGACTTTTTGTACTACATCACTGAATTTGAATCCCTAAAAAGGAAAGAAGGAGAGTCTATCTCTGACTTTTCTAAAAGATTTAAAAAAATGTACAATAAGATTCCTGATGAGATAAAAATCACTGAAACCTCTGCAAAAATTACTTATGCAAGTGCCTTTGACCTTGATTTTTGCCTTCTACTGAGAGAAAGAAGATCACCTTCCTTAGTTCATATGCAAGATGCAGCCTTGGAGGTAGAATCCAACATATTGGCAT